>NW_019280685.1:29417-87360 GCF_000648695.1 Onthophagus taurus
TATATTGTCAGCACTTGGTTATAGTTTATAAAAAATCGTAAAAAATCGAAATTTTAAGATATCTTGATGAAATATTTGTTACTTATAGAGGAAAGTGTGTACATTTTCATGATGAAAACCGTGTTTGCAAATCTTTGTTCGGTCTTGAGATAATAGCTTTTGAATCAACTTCAATTTTTAGCTACATATCAAATTGATGTCAGAGTTTATAAAAAATCGTAAAAAATCGAAATTTTAAGATATCTTGATGAAATATTTATTACTTATAGAGGAAAGTGTGTACTTTTTTATGATCAAAACCGTATTTGAAAATCTTTATTCGTTATTGAGATAATAGCTTTTGAATCAACCTCAGTATTTAGCTACATAACAAATTGATGTCATAGTTTATAAAAAATCGTAAAAAATCGAAATTTTAAGATATTTTAATTTGTTACTTATAGAGGAAAGTGTGTACTTTTTCACGATCAAAACCGATTTTAAAATCTTTATTCGTTCTTGAGATAATAGCTTTTGAATCAACCTCAATATTTAGCTACATAACAAATTGATGTCATAGTTTATAAAAAATCGAAATTTTAAGATATCTTGATGAAATATTTGTTACTTATAGAGGAAAGTGTGTACTTTTTCATGATGAAAACGGTATTTCAAAATCTTTATTCGTTCTTGAGATAATAGCTTTTGAATCAACCTAAATTTTTAGCTACATACGAAATTAATGTCAGAGGTTAAAAAAAATCGTAAAAAATCGAAATTTTAAGATATCTTGATGAAATATTTGTTACTTATAGAGGAAAGTGTGTACTTTTTCATGATCAAAACCGTATTTGAAAATTTTTATTCGTTCTTGAGATAATAGCTTTTGAATCAACCTCAATATTTAGCTACATAACAAATTGCCTTAATTCCATACGCACTTATTTTTTTCTATCAAAATTTTATGATCCACCAGATCCAACGCCTTGGTCAAATCGCAGAAAACAATTTGTGTAAACCTTTGTTCATCAAAACCGTCAAGAATTAATTGTAAAACACTTAGGAGAGCTGTAGTTGTCGATTTTTGAGGTTGGTATCCATATTGATATTTTGTTAGAATATTTTACTCGGTTAAATGCGTCATAATCTTCTGCTTTATAATCGATTCAATAATTTTTGACATAGTTGGCAAGATAGAAATTGGCCGATATTTACTACAGTCATTTCGATCACCAAGTTTCTTTATAGGGACTATTATGGCAAATTTTAGTTTTTCTGGAAAAACTCCTTCAATCAGGCATTTATTTATAACCACCGTTAGTTGATTTATTATTAATTCGTTTATTTCTTTGAGTAGCCTTACTGACACTCCATATATATCTTTTTCCTCCTACTCTGGATGGTTTGTCGAATACGGGTCGTAAACCATATTCAGCCATTACTGCCATTAATCTATCACTCACGTTAGATTTTTCATTTATACAAACATTATAGTCTCCCATAATAAATATGGTTTTGTGTTGTTGAGTTCCTGTCAGGTAATCAAGAATTAGCAATCAAAATAGCTTTTGAACCAACCTCAATTTTTAGCTACATAACAAATTGATGTCATAGTTTATAAAAAATCGTAAAAAATGGGAATTTTAAGATATCTTGATGAAATATTTATTACTTATAGAGGAAACTGTGTACTTTTTCATGATCAAAACCGCATTTGAAAATCTTTATTCGTTATTGAGATAATAGCTTTTGAATCAACCTCAATTTTTAGCTACATAACAAATTGATGTCAGAGTTTATAAAAAATCGTAAAAAATCGAAATTTTAAGATATCTTGATGAAATATTTGTAACTTATAGAGGAAAGTGTGTACTTATTCATGATCAAAACCGCATTTGAAAATCTTTATTCGTTCTTGAGATAACAGCTTTTGAATCAACCTCAATATTTAGCCACATAACAAATTGATGTCATAGTTTATAAAAATTCGTAAAAAATCGAAATTTTAAGATATCTTGATGAAATATTTGTTACTTATAGAGGAGAGTGTGTAGTTTTTCATGATCAAAACCGTATTTGAAAAGCTTTATTCGTTCTTGAGATAATAGCTTTTGAATCAACCTCAATTTTTAGCAACATAACAAATTGATGTCGTGGTGTATAAAAAATCGTAAAAAATCGAAATTTTAAGATATCTTGATGAAATATTTGTTACTTATAGAGGAAAGTGTGTACTTTTTCATGATCAAAACCGTACTTGAAAATCTTTATTCGTTCTTGAGATAATAGCGTTTGAATCAACTTCAATTTTTAGCTACATAACAAATTGATGTTATACTTTATAAAAAATCGTAAAAAATCGAAATTTTAAGATATCTTGATGAAATATTTGTTACTTATAGAACAGTGGTTCCCAAAATGGTTCCTACGGACCCCTTGGGGTTCCTGTAAGTTCTCAGGGGGTCCGTAGCAAAATAAAATTAATTCGGGGGTTCGTAGCTATCGTTGGGGGGTCAGCAAAAAGTAAGAACAGTAGTCAGTTGTGGTAGTATATGTAAGTCTGTGAAGTGTATTAAGAACTTCATTTGTAAGATAGTATAGCGTACGTAAGATTTGTAAAGGACAAAAAAATATTTCAAGAATTATGATTTGTGAAATGTTTGGAAACTGATACAAAAGATGAAATTATATTTAAGGAATTAAATATTTTTTTGAAGCAAAAGCTATTCCTTTGTGTAATATCATCTGCTTTGCTACTGATGGTCCTCCGGCAATGGTAGGACGCCATCGAGGTTTTCTGGCATATTTAAAACAAGCAGTACCAAATATATTAACAGTACATTGTGTCATTCATCGACAACATTTAGTAGCAAAAAATCTTACATCGCTCACTGAATTATATGATTAGAGCAGTTATCAACTTTGCCTAGAGAATGATGAAGGTTACAATCGTTTGCTACTGAACACAGAAGTACGTTGGTTGTCTAGAAGTGCATGTTTGAATAGATTTTACTCACTTTTTGATTACGTTTTAGAATTCTTTGAAACTGAAGACAATGATCTGCGACTTAATTTATTTCATTCAAGAAATGATATGTTTGCCAAATTTAACGAAATCAATTTGAAGCTACACGGCGATCGGTTGAATTAAATAAAAACAAAAAGTGTAATATCTGCATTCGTAAAAAAACTTTTTTTTATAAAGAAAAGTTGGGAAGAGGAGAATTCTCTTAATTTCCAAAACCTTTTTAGTTACAAAATCGTGATGTTGATTTGGTTGTATATTGTCAGCACTTGGGAGCACTTCACTTAGATTTCAAAAAAAGATTTGAAGACATTCTTTATTTGGTTATTACCGATTGGGCGTTGGACCCTTTTACATACAAATCAACTAGCTCTGTGTTTATTCATTAGCAACTTATCGAGCTAAGTACAAACGAAGAATTAAAACCAATGTTTGTTGACGAATATGAAAAATGTTGGTTACAAAAACAGATACCAACTTTGTATCCCGAAGTATAGGACACTGCGGAAAAGTTTTTAATAGCTTTTTCGTCTTTGTAGTTACTGGAACGTAGATTTAGTGCGGTTATGAACCTGATTACGAAAAAAAGAAACCAACTTGATGTTAGTGCTCGTAGTGACTTGCGGTTATTGCTTACAAATATAGAGCCAAACATAAACAATTTGATCACAACTCATCAGGCTCACCCATCACATTAAAAAATGTTATCTTTAAAACAGGAATATGTTTTTTTAATGTTGTTTTAAATATCAAAATGTTTTTAATTTATTTATTTTATGTGACAAGTCAGTGACAGGTCATCAATTTTCTAGCCAGCTCACTTTTTACGACCACTGCATTCCGGTAAAAACAGTTTTAGTAGTACGGCACTGACTAGGGGGTCCACGATCACGTTTTGGCTCAAGAAGGGGTGCGTAGCCATAATAAGTTTGGGAACCACTGTTATAGAGGAAGGTGTGTACTTTTTCATGTTCCAAACCGTACTTGAAAATCTTTATTCGTTCTTGAGATAATAGCTTTTGAATCAACCTCAATATTTTGCTACATGACAAATTGCTGTCTTTCATAGTTTATAAAAAACGTAAAAATCGAAATTTTAAGATATCTTAATTTGTTACTTATAGAGGAAGGTATGTACTTTTTCATGATCAAAACCGTACTTGAAAATCTTTATTCGTTCTTGAGATAATATCTTTTGAATCAACCTCAATATTAGCTACATAACAAATAGATGTCATAGTTTATAAAAAATCGTAAAAAATCGAAATTTTCAGATATTTTGATGAAATATTTGTTACTTATAGAGGAAATTGTGTACTTTTTCATGATCAAAGCCGTATTTGAAAATTTTTATTCGTTCTTGAGATAATAGCTTTTGAATCAACCTCAAGTTTTAGTTACATAACAAATTGATGTCATAGTTTATAAAAAAACCAAATTTTAACATATCTTGATGAAATATTTGTTGCTTATCACCACAGGATTAAATGAAAACAATATATAATTGGAGGTTTATGTATAATTTCCAAACAGTTTTTAGTATAAATAATTAAATGAATTATCCATAATTTAAATTTAATTATTTGTAAATTCTAAAAAATTGAAAAACAACCGGTAATTAATTGCATAAATATACATAAAATGTACGCACTCATCCCCTAAGAATATATTTGCAAATAAAATCAGCACGGAAAATGACAATTACACCGGGTTCTCGCGCGTGACAATTTCGCAGTCATCATAAAATTCGTCCCGCCCAATCCCATTTACACGTATTGACACGTTCCGGTTGCTAAAATAACATGCACCTTCCCAGTCAATACTATTAACGACCGTCCGAGGCAATATATCACGCAAGTCGTACCCGAAATCGACGTCGCCGCGCCCCAAGTGCTAAACGCGAACGCTTTTGTGCGAAAAACAAGCGCGCCGATGATGAAGGGGACAAACAACAAATCAGTCGATTATTAAATCGGTTTATGGCCGTCGGTGACAATGGCCACAATCGCAGAAACGTACTATATTCGGGGACAAACGAGCGAGTTTCAGACCGAACCAGGACGAAATACGTTCAGCAAGGATCGAAACCCTATGTGACAGTTATGAATGGGCGGCATAAAATGATCATTCCGCAGGGTAGTTTTTGTCAGCAGCCGGTGCCGATTGCAGGATTGTGCAACTATTAAATTTCCATGCTCGTTATGCGAGGTGGTCGATTCCTCACACCCTCCGTATATAAAAAAAAACTTTTCGAAGGACCCAACTGTTCCTTGATAACGAGATATTCAAGCAAAAACACTTCTTCATAAATAATAAAATTTGCTATTAAAATGGTTTGCTCAATAATTTTAGAGTAATTTTTCTAAATTTAATCATGTATCCTGTTCAGAACGTAAATACATACTCAAATAAGTATAACAAGTGCATATTTTATGTTCTTAATAAGCAAAAGCAAGGCGGGACTAAGACAGTTTACAATGTCTTGAAGATTCCTGTTAATAATTACCATATTTATATCTAAAAAAGCCTGCAAATTAATGGAAGAAGTAATCGAGGAAGATGTAGAACAAAACTCTAATGCTAAAACTCCATTGCAATTAGTAACTCTTGACAAAGGCGTTTCCTCTCATGACATCAAAATTGTTGTTATTGATTTTTTCCAAATCAAAGTATTGTACTTGTAAAAGAAAAATCGATTAGATTAGGGCTATTCATAGAAAAGGGTGTTAATTTTTCAGTAATAAGGGATTGAGAATGTTGATGATGATGGAACTGCTTTAGGTGGCAGAAATGTTCTGGCATGAAATGATCTGGCAATCTGGAAAATACAGATTCTGTAGAAAAGATGAGAGCTTCCATGTATTTTCATGTACCTTTAACTGATATGGAACGAACGTATGACGATTAAAACATAGAATTCAAAATATTAATCTCTCCTTCAATAATGTTATTTAGACATATTACAACATTGATATTTATGAGTCGTCCTATCTTAACTTCAAACTGATATCTTCTACTTTTTAGTTACTACCTTCAACCAAAATTTCAGCTAACAAACTTTCTGCCATATTTATCACAACAAGCCCAAGTTAAAACGAGTTCCTCCTAGCTTCACAAATATCCTTCTCGTTTAACAAAACGTTCATCCTCCTCGCTGGCAGCCCGGAACCAATATATCTCCTGCACCCAGTCCTAAACTCCCATAGATAGTAGTATCAAAATTCACCAGTTTAGCCCTTATGGACTAGTGCTCATCAAAATAAATCCCATTGGGCTTAAACCACGGCCGATGTTCTTCTGTAATCTCCTTGAGATAGTCGTACGTTGCCCTGTGCTTGTACGTCGTACATGTCTCCTGCAACAATTTCAACGTCAGAGCCTTAAACCTCTTGATTTCCCTCCTCCTCTCATCCTACCCTCAATCATATATAACATCCTCCTCTTCCCACGACAAGACCAATATGCTAGGTATCACAAACAGGATCATCCTCTGAATAGCTAGTAGGAAGTGGCTGTTTCAACTCTTCAAAGGTCTTCTTCTTTTCACAGAGGCGGCGCTACCGGGGGGTGCAAGGGGTGCACTGCACCCGGGCGCCGCCTAAAAAGGGGCGCCGTCGCCATTTTAATGTTTTCTCCAACAACGTCTTATCTTTCTTTTGCAGTATTTAGACGCTGTATTTAGACCTGTCGGCAGTATCTAGTCTTCAGAAAGCAGTATTTAATCTTCCAGTGCAGTATCTAGTCTTCAGAAAGCAGTATTTAGTCTTCTAGAAGCAGTATCTAGTTTTCTGCCAAAGTTATGTATGTTTTCTCCAAAATATTTTATCTTTCTTTTGCAGTATTTAGACCTGTTAGCAGTAGCTAGTCTACAGACGCAGTATTTAGTCTCCACAAAGCAATTTTAGTCTTTAGAAAGCAGTATTTAGTGTTCCAGACGCTGTATTTAGACCTGTCGGAAGTATCTAGTCTTCAGAAAGCAGTATTTAGTCTTTTAGATGCAGGATCTAGTCTTCTGCCAACGTTATGTATGTTTTCTCCAACAATATCTTATCTTTCTTTTGCAGTACTTAGACCTATTAGCAGTATCTAGTCTTCAGAAAGCAGTATTTAGTCTCCACAAAGCAATTTTAGTCTTTAAAAAGCAGTATTTAGTGTTTTAGATGCTGTATTTAGACCTGTCGGCAGTATCTAGTCTTCAGAAAGCAGTATTTAATCTCCCAGAGCAGTATCTAGTCTTCAGAAAGCAGTATTTAGTTTTTTAGAAGCAGTAGATCTTTTTGGGAGCCTCTTATTATCTATATGGATCTTGTACCACCCATTTCTGCAGCTGTTACTTTGCTTTTGTACTTATCCTGCATTGGGAAAGTTTCCGTATTGGTGATTTCCTGTCCTGTGCAATAACAAGACAAGTCCATTGGTTTTTTGTTCATATTCTTCGCATTCTTTTATTGAACACATAAGTATTGCCATGAAAAATCATGATTGGTTTATAATCAATTTTTTGTTTTGTCTGAACACCAATTTCAGACTTCATGTGGACTTTGAACAATGTAATTCCTGTTTTTTGCTAAAGTCTAGTTTATAACTATTGCAATTTCAGTCTTTTTCTTGCAAAATAACTTTCTGACCAGAGTATTCTCGACTATGCCCTTAAGTTTGGTAGTTTATTTATTGTACTATATAGTTTTCTGGCAGTTTTGAAGAAAAAACGATTTATTGTTGTACCAAAAGGCCATATATCAGATGATTTCACCGTTTCTAAATGCAACAAGTTAAAACTGATTTTGAAAGATAAATACTCGCCTGGTCTTCTAGCTTTCAGTTTTTCACATTTGACGTTTTCTATGCCTTCTGAAAATAAATACATCCTTTTCTTCAGTTTCAACAGCTAAGCCGCAAATATGTAAGTGAGCTAATCTGTCTATACCCTTGATCATTAGAATATTTTGAGCTAAACCATGAATTATATTTTTATTATTTCTTTTACGATAAGTAACTGTCTGAAAATCATCATTCTGTAATTTCATTTTATTTATTTCATCACCTGCTTATTATAATAAGAAGCAAATTTTTTATTGGTATCCTTTTTTTTATTTCAGAGAAATTTTCCAATCCTCTAGCACTAACCTAGAATGGAAAACGTCGTTGATCCTGGGATGCATTCTCATTTCCTCTCATGTTCTTCGATGTGGTCTTTTTTTCCTCCTAACCTTCACCACTTCTTCTTTATGCTTTCTAAGTCTTCTTTTTTGCCGTTTCTATCACTACTTTCATACGTTCTCTTTCATCTTCCGTGAACTCTTTATTTTAACTGTTTTCAGTCTCTTCACCATCTCTTTGTACATAGCACGCTTTACCAGCGCATTATTACTTAACTAATTAATTTAGATGGCTCTTTGCATGTTTTGCCTTTCTCACTTATGTCCAAACCGATTATGTCACATAGAAATAGTTGTCACAATGTTGAGGTGAGTTGTAAAATATGCCAAATTTGCTACTGTTTGTGTATCAGAAGAACGCTCGTCGGTGGAATCTATTTCAGTATCTTTTAATCTCATATAATGATGTAAACATTTAAAATATATATACAGGGTGATTCACATAAGAACCGACACAGAGCAGGGACATGTAGAGTTTAAAGTTGGCTCTTAAATTTTTAAAAAGTTCAATATTTTCGTAATACATTAAGCTAGAAAAACCAAATTTGAACTCAATTGAGGCATTTCATAGGGTTGATTAAGGGTGATGGTGCCCTAAATTTCGGTGATTTTCTCTTTATCATTAGAAAATCATTATAACTAAACCAAATCTGTTTATGAGTAATGTCCTTTTAGTTCATAATAAACAATTTATTTCAAATAAACTTTTCTCCATCACCTTTAATTTTTGAGTTATGATCTATTTTAATACCAAAAGTACTCAATTTTGACATTTTGGTGATTTTTTCTTTATCACTAGAAAATCATTATTCCTAAACTAAATTTGTTTATGGATGATGTTTTTTTAGTTCATTATAAACAATTTATTCCTAAAAAACTTTTCGTCATCACCTTTCATGCTTGAGTTATGATCGATTTTAAAACCAAAACTACTTAATTTTGACATTTTGGGGATTTTCTCTTTATCACTAGAAAATTATTAACAACCCTTTGAAATGCCTCAATTAGTCTCAACCAATTAATACCCTCGGTACACTCACAACGTATACCAAATTTGGTTTTTCTAGCATAATGTTTTAAAAATTTAAAACCCAACTTTGAAGGCCTATAACTCCTCAGGGGTACAACTTGGTATAAAAATAAGTTGCGTTAAATCTTAATTTATTGTCCTCTACATGTCCCTGCTCTGTGTCGGTTCTTATATGAATCACCCTGTATATATTTGTTAAATCAGAAATGTAAAACAATGAAAGAATTAATTTTTCAAAATTTTAAGTGGTGAGGTCCAAACGGGGTCGAATGGAGTCTAGGACATGGGTTAAATTTTGATGGGGGATAAATAGGTGTGGCATGGCAATTAAACCGGCCGAGTTAGACATCTCCTTAGTGGCCGGAATCGGCGGCGTCGCGACGCATCGGTCAACCACCGTCCAAATTACCTATTTATACAACGGTCCATATATTGTCTTCCCTGACGTTTGGTCTGTAATATATTTACGTGCTGGTCCTCCTAATTCGGCAGCATCTATGCGAAATATTTATGATCTACAATACATTTCACTCGCTTCCCGTTATACCTCCGGATCAATTATGAATGCGGATCGGGAAACGGGACGTCGGCGTCGCTTCTATTTGTCACCGCAGAAAGCATGGAATCACGTTCAAATCGCCAATATCAATGTCGTAATTATCAGATTGTCGGAGTAAATAAATGATCGGCTAAGTAATTTTTAAATTTTAATCTACTTGTATAAAATATCGATACGGGATATTTTCAAAGCCGCAATTTGTCATGGCGACGACGCGACCGCCAAAGTCCAAAAAGAGTTTGGCAAAAAGACCAAGAACTCCAGGTGGTCAGGCCCCTAGGCGGCGGAGACGACGATGGCGCATGTGTGCCACGGATTCGGCCCACCCCCGTTCTCTTGCTCTCCTTCGTTACCGCGCCTCCTTCTCTGGGGAAATTTTGAAGTGACCCAAGCGTAGAAATATTGTCAAGCGCCACGGAGGAATATAAAAATGTACCACAAACATTCACCAAGACCTAGATTCAGATTTTTTTTATAACGAAATTAGAAATGAATTAAGCAAAGAAAAACATTTTAGATTTATATAAAGGCGAAGTGATGGATTTCACGGCCCCTATGGGTACCCTCAATTCGACTCTTGAAATTCCGTTAAAGTTTTCAGACGACAGAACCAAGCTTTACGTCCATGAAACTTTCAAATGTCATAACGTATTCATTGGTAAATTCCATGAAAACTTGAATTGAAAATTTGTCAGAAACGAATTTAAGATTATCTATCTTCTGAATGGGTAAAGGTAAAAAAGTAAATCCCCGAGGAAAATTTCGATTCAAGACAACAATTTTACCAGCATTACATTAAGTAGAACATATAGCAGAACAAAACGTATCTTAAGCCGCTTGTTTTGTTACTGCTTTTTTTCTTTTTTTTTCTGGTTGGATAAAAGGGAAAGGAAGGGATCTCTAAGTGCTGTAAAGAGTGTAGCACGATATGGTCCCACCGGTGTGGATCAGGAAAGACGTACCGAACCCTCGGGTATCCGAGACGCTTACGGGTTCGCGATTTATAAGTGACGTGAAAATGGGTACGGTCAGGAAATTTGGGTTTTTATGGTTATTGCCAAAACTAGTTTTTTTGTGGTCCCATTAACGGTAACATTTTAGATTGGGGACTAGGTGTAGACATTATTTGGGTCTAGAGGTGTTAACCGAATCTTGTACCTGTTACTTTGGAGTAAGAAAGAACATCACTAGAAACTGGTGATAGATAAATATGAAATAATGATGGATTATGATTTAGTGATGCATTAGGAATATTTTTTATTCATAACGTCTTTCTCCATCAGTTTTAGTACTCACGTTATGGTTCATTTTATTAAGAACAGTCGTCAATTTTGACATTTTGTGATTTATGCTATATCATTAGAAACTGGTGATAGCTAAATATGAAATAATTATGGATTATGATATCGTGATGTGTTAGCACTATTTTTTATTCATAACGTCTCTCTCCATCGATTTTAGTACCTACATTATAGTTGATTTTATTAAGAAAAATCGCCCAATTTTGTTATTTTGTGATTTATGGTATATCAGTAGAAACTGGTGGTAGATAAATATGAAATAATTATGAATTATGATTTAGTGATGCATTAGGAATATTTTTTATTCATAACGTCTTGCTCCATCAGTTTTAGTACTCACGTTATGGTTCATTTTATTAAGAACAGTCGTCAATTTTGACATTTTGTGATTTATGCTATATCATTAGAAACTGGTGATAGCTAAATATGAAATAATTATGGATTATGATATCGTGATGTGTTAGCACTATTTTTTATTCATAACGTCTCTCTCCATCGATTTTAGTACTTACATTATAGTTAATTTTATTAAGAAAAATCGTCCAATTTTGACATTTTGTAATTTATGCTATATCACTGGAAGCTGGTGAAAGATAAATATGAAATGATTATGGATTATGATTTCTTGATGCATTAGGAATATTTTTTATTCATAACGTCTTTCTCCATCAGCTTTAGTACTTAAATTATAGTTGATTTTATTAAGGAAAATCGTCCAATTTTGACATTTTGTGATTTATGCTATATCATTAGAAACTGGTGATAGATAAATATGAAATGATTATGGATTATGGTTTCATGATGCATTACGAATATTTTTTGTTCATAACGTCTTTCTCCATCAGTTTTAGTACTTAAGTTATAGTTAATTTTATTAAGAAAAATCGTCCAATTTTGACATTTTGTGATTTATGGTATATCATTAGAAACTGGTGATAGATAAATATGAAATAATTATGGATTATGATTTAGTGATGCATTAGGAATATTTTTTATGCATAACGTCTTTCTCCATCAGTTTTAGTACTTCTTTTATAGTTGATTTTATTAAGAAAAATCGACCAATTTTGTCATTTTGCAATTTATGCTATATCACTGGAAGCTGGTGAAAGAAAAATATGAAATGATTATGGATTATGATTTATTGATCCATTAGGAATATTTTTTATGCATAATGTCTTTCTCCAGCAGTTTTAGTACTTATGTTATAGTTGATTTTATTAAGAAAAATCGTCCAATTTTGATTTTTTGTGATTTATTCTTTATTATTACAAACTGGTAATATATAAATATGATATAATTTTAGATTATGATGTATTGATGCATTAGAAATATTTTTTATTCATAACGTTTTTCTCCATTAGTTTTAGTACTTCATTTATAGTTGATTTTGTTTAAAAAAATCGTCCAATTTTGACATTTTGTGATTTATGCTATATCACTGGAAGCTGGTGATGGATAAATATGAAATGATTATGGATTATGATTTCTTGATCCATCAGGAATATTTTTTATGCATAATGTCTTTCTCCATCAGTTTTAGTACTTATGTTATAGTTGATTTTATTAAGAAAAATCGACCAATTTTGACATCTTATGATTTATGCAATATCACTAGAAATTGATGATAGATAAATATGAAATAATCATGGATTATGAATGCTTGATACATTAGGAATATTTTTTATTCATAACGTCTTTCTCCATCAGTTTTAATACTTCACTTATAGTTGATTTTGTTTAAAAAAATCGTCCAATTTTGACATTTTGTAATTTATGCTATATAACTGGAAGCTGGTGATAGATAAATATGAAATGATTATGGATTATGATTTCTTGATCCATTAGGAATATTTTTTATACATAATGTTTTTCTCCATCCGTTTTAGTACTTATGTTATAGTTAATTTAATTAAGAAAAATCGATCGATTTTGACATCTTATGATTTATGCTATATCACTAGAAATTGGTGATAGATAAATGCGAAATGATTATGGATTATGATTTCTTGATCTATTAGGAATATTTTTTATACATAATGTTTTTCTCCATCCGTTTTAGTACTTATGTTATAGTTAATTTAATTAAGAAAAATCGATCAATTTTGACATCTTATGATTTATGCAATATCACTAGAAATTGGTGATAGATAAATATGAAATAAGTATGGATTATGAGTTCTTGATGCACTAGGAATATTTTTATTCATAACGTCTTTCTCCATCAGTTTTAGTACTTGGGTTATAGTTGATTTTATTAAGAGAAATCGTCCAATTTTGTTTTTTTGTGATTTATAATTTATTATTACAAACTGGTAATAGATAAATATGATATAATTCTCGGTTATGATGTATTGATGCATTAGTAATATTTTTTATTCATAACATCTTTCTCTATCAGTTTTAGTACTTACGTTATAGTTGATTTAATTAAGAAAAATCGTCCAATTTTGACATTTTGTAATGTATGTATGCTATATCACTGGAAGCTGGTGATAGATAAATATGAAATGATTATGGGTTATGATTTCTTGATCCGTTAGGAATATTTTTTATACATAATGTCTTTCTCCATCAGTTTTTGTACTTATAGTTGATTTTATTAAGGAAAATCGATCAATTTTGACATCTTATGATTTATGCAACATCACTAGAAATTGATGATAGATAAATATGAAATAAGTATGGATTATGAGTTCTTGATGCACTAGGAATATTTTTTATTCATAACGTCTCTCTCCATCAGTTTTAGTACTTATGTTATAGTTGATTTTATTAAGAAAAATCGTCCAATTTTGATATTTTGTGATTTATGCTATACCACTAGAAACTAGTGATAGATAAATATGAAATAAGTGTGGATTATGATTTATTGATGCATTAGGAATATTTTTTATTCATAACGTATTTCTCCATCAGTTTTAGTATAGTGTATTAATTAATTATCATTGCAAGTATGCAACCAATATCGCAAATCGCGTATTGCAATACTAATACTGTGACATTGGTTGCATACTTGCAATGATGACGTTGGGTACGACAATTAATTAACACAGTGTACAGGTGTCCCAATTTCGATGTCCGCCTAGGCTATCTCCGAAACTNTCACTGGAAACTGGTGATAGATAAATATGAAATGATTATGGATTATGATTTCTTGATCCATTAGGAATATTTTTTATACATAATGTCTTTCTCCAGCAGTTTTAGTACTTATGTTATAGTTGATTTAATTAAGAAAAATCGATCGATTTTGACATCTTATGATTTATGCTATATCACGAGAAATTGGTGATAGATAAATATGAAATAAGTATGGATTATGAGTTCTTGATGCACTAGAAATATTTTTTATTCATAACGTCTTTCTGCATCAGTTTTAATACTTGTGTTATAATTGATTTTATTAAGAGAAATCGTCCAATTTTGTTTTTTTGTGATTTATAATTTATTATTACAAACTGGTAATAGATAAATATGATATAATTCTGGATTATGGTGTATTGATGCATTAGAAATATTTTTTATTCATAACATCTTTCTCCATCAGTTTTAGTACTTACGTTATAGTTGATTTTATTAAGAAAAATCGTCCAATTTTGACATTTTGTAATGTATGCTATATCACTGGAAGCTGGTGATAGATAAATATGAAACGATTATGGATTATGATTTCTTGATCCATTAGGAATATTTTTTATTCGTAACGTCTCTCTCCATCAGTTTTAGTACTTCTGTTATAATTGATTTTATTAAGAAAAATCGACCGATTTTGACATTTTGTGATTTATGCTGTATCACTAGAAACTGGTGATAGATAAATATGAAATAAGTGTGGATTATGATTTATTGATGCATTAGGAATATTTTTTATTCATAATGTATTTCTCCATCAGTTTTAGTATAGTGTATTAATTAATTATCGTACCCGACGTCATCATTGCAAGTATGCAACCAATATCGCAAATCGCGTATTGCAATACTAATACTGTGACATTGGTTGCATACTTGCAATGATGACGTTGGGTACGACAATTAATTAACACAGTGTACAGGTGTCCCAATTTCGATGTCCGCCTAGGCTATCTCCGAAACTAAAAGAGATAGAAAAAAAGTAGCTTACATGTCATGATCTTGTTTTTCGAGAAAATGCCGAAAACTCCGAACAGCTATCTTGTTTTGTTTTCACCCTATCGGCAAAAACTGAAAATTTTGCGAAAACGACAATCGCGAATATCTCACTTATTATCAAAGATGGAGTATTATACAAAAACTTTTAGCCGGTTAGCAGAAAATTTAATGAATTTTTGGTCCTTCCCCAAACCACGTGCAAAACATACCAAAATGACTTGCAAGAGGATGAAGTCAATGTGTTGGCTCAGATAAATCCATCAACATCTTGCAGAGAAATTGAACAAGACATCTGACCCAAAAGCCACTGTTTCCGAATTTGAAAGAAAAATAAGTATAAACCATACAAAGCGGCCGGAGATCACTATTTACCTGTCGGAGATGTCAATTTAAGTTTAGAGTTTTGTAGATGATATTTAGAAAAATTAAATAATCTGCTGTTTGTTCAAAGAAGATTCGGGTCCAATGTATGGTGTGATCTTTTAGATAATAGAATTTTGGCATATAGTATCTACCATAAAAACTTAAACTCTGGTACACAGGAAAAAATATAGAGTAAAAATCAACTCTAAAACATGGTTCAGATCGGTCCAATATATTTAGAGTTATTTCTTTGCTCTATATAGTGTAGGAGTTCCACTAATTTTACAGCACAAATGTTTGGCAAACATAATTAAAATAAAAATAATCGTTNATCATTGCAAGTATGCAACCAATATCGCAAATCGCGTATTGCAATACTAATACTGTGACATTGGTTGCATACTTGCAATGATGACGTTGGGTACGATAATTAATTAACACAGTGTACAGGGTGTCTCAATTTTGATGTCCGCATAAGCTATCCCACCCTATCGGTAAAAACTGAAAATTTTACGAAAACGACAATTGCGAATATCTCACTTATTATCAAAGATGGAGTATTATACAAAAACTTTTAGCCGGTTAGCAGAAAATTTAATGAATTTTTGGTCCTTCCCCAAACCACGTGCAAAACATACCAAAATGACTTGCAAGAGGATGAAGTCAATGTGTTGGCTCAGATAAATCCATCAACATCTTGCAGAGAAATTGAACAAGACATCTGACCCAAAAGCCACTGTTTCCGAATTTGAAAGAAAAATAAGTATAAACCATACAAAGCGGCCGGAGATCACTATTTACCTGTCGGAGATGTCAATTTAAGTTTAGAGTTTTGTAGATGATATTTAGAAAAATTAAATAATCTGCTGTTTGTTCAAAGAAGATTCGGGTCCAATGTATGGTGTGATCTTTTAGATAATAGAATTTTGGCATATAGTATCTACCATAAAAACTTAAACTCTGGTACACAGGAAAAAATATAGAGTAAAAATCAACTCTAAAACATGGTTCAGATCGGTCCAATATATTTAGAGTTATTTCTTTGCTCTATATAGTGTAGGAGTTCCACTAATTTTACAGCACAAATGTTTGGCAAACATAATTAAAATAAAAATAATCGTTTTTTTTTTTTATATCGCGTAAATCAGGTCTCGAGACGGTGTCGAGTTCTGACTAGTTCAGTAGATGACCGTTAAATTTTAGCTGTATCACTCCACATGTTGATCACGTGGTAACGACGAGTAATCCCGAGCAAAATAGTGCGGTGCCTACAAAGTACCTGAAGGAAAAGTGCAGTTTACACGTTTTGTGTAAAATTTAATGTTTTATATATTACATAACTTCACTAACATGAGTAAAAAAGAACTCTCCTTTAGAGAACTGTAAAAACTACTCTATTAAGTGAATAATATATGAACTCTATATTAATATTAAATATAGTGTACATTAGAGTTGTTAAATATGTATCTACAATTTGCCATTAAATATGTCTCAAATGATATATTTTCAATATGACGGAGCACCAGCACATAATATAAGAGTTATTAGTGTATTTTTAAATACTCCTACAAATTTTGGCAATAATTGGAAATAATGTTTCCCATCATGGTATGGTTATCACCATAACAGCATTAAGTTTTAAATAATACAATAGTTTTAGTAAGAACAAAAAAATTGATACATTATGTTCCATCATAAAATGAATTTTTGTTAATTATTCAATAACTATAAGAAATATACCCCACAAACTATATATATTTGTTATAAGAAGAAAATAACAAATTATTTTAGGTCATAGCCAACTATGGTTTCCATTGAAAGAAAGAAAGTTACATCTAAAATAAAAGATGGGGAAAAAATTCTACCTACGCCACTGCCATTCATCGTAAAAAGTTGCCCATATAATGTTTTATTTATAATATTCCATATTTGATAATAAGTGAGACATTCGCGATTGTCGTTTTCGCAAAATTTTCAGTTTTTGCTGATAGTTTCTTGAAAAACGAGATCATGACATGTAAGCTACTTTTTTTTGTATCTCTTTTAGTTTCGGAGATATCCTATGCGGACATCGAATTTGGGACATCCTGTACTTATTAGGTTATAATTGTTTTATTATCCCATTTTGGGGATTTATGTCATATCACTAGGAACAGAAGCACAGTTGTAACAGTTATGTTCCCCAAAAATGTTACTTTATAACATCTTTAGCCAAAACAAATTTTTTTGTGGTCCCATTAACAGTAGCATTTTAAATTGGGGATTAGGTGTTGACATTATTTGCGGCTATCACCGACAAATTCACTTTGTGTTCGACAGAACACACAAATCCACTTCAGTCGGCATTACTATTGAGCATCGACTCCACCGATGTATTATGCAAGTCGTTCAATCGAAATTTATAATTCAAGAAGAACTTAGATTCAATTCAACATTAACGATTGCGATTAATAATGTTTTAAGATTAAGTCGATACCGTTGTAAAAAGTCATAAATTGTGTACGAAAATAATGAAGGGTGCAGATTGAAAAGACGCGTTACCCGGATTGACTGGAAGCCTCCATCATCTAGATCCAACCCCCAAAGGAGTTGACTCAACCCCCTGACTCACGCACTTTGCTTGAACCAGAAAAAACTTCAACCACGTTCTATGCAACTAGAAATTCCTAAAAGCTCTGTTGTTTATGTACATAAAGACTTCGATCTCTTGGGGGTTTTACGGGAAATCACAATGGTTTTCATTTACACTCGGATAATAATGGAGGATTATTATAAAAAGAGGTGAATTTTTGCGGTATAAATTTCGATTAGCGTCAATTAGAGAGCTGGACGACGCGCGTCGACGCGTTCAAAATCCAGATTCCCGGACTAACGTTGCGGGCGGGGCGTCGGCGTCGCCGCCACCACCGACGCCGCCTCCACCCCATACCCACGTCTAATGTGACACACCCCTTCTTAATTCGCACTTGATCCGAACGGCGCAGCCCTTATTACGCGGGTGGGGGTGGAGCGTCCCGTGGGAACCTCGGGATAAAAATTATTTTCGACTACTTACTTTTTTGTCCCAATACAGGGTGTCTCACGTAACTGGTTCGTTAGAAGTTTTTAAGGTTCCACTTAAGTCACACGGAGTGCACAACGGGGTCTATATGACCCCATGTAAAGAATGTTGTTATTATTTAGGAACAAACTTTATTTGAGAAAACCAAATTATAAGAACAATGTTTAAGGTCTATTTTACATTATAGATAAAAAATATTTTATTTATGACAATTAGAACATATAACATAAGAATGATTTTTACATGTTGCAGTTTTGCACTTAGAACAATAAAGGTTCGTTTTTTTATCATCTTGCCGTGAACATAAGGCACATCTTTTGCGTTTTGCTGGTGGTCCTGGTTGATCAAGGTTTTGTTCTTGTCTAGGGGGAACTTCAAATCCACAGCGCGCAAGACTTAACTTTACCAAAGGTTGCAAATTTGGTAAACCTTCACCTATTTCACGTATAAATAATCGTCTAGAATGTGAAGTATCTCTGAAATAATCAGGTTTAACATCTCTGAAGATTACTTGACCATTTATTGTGCAAGCATTCAACATAAAATAGAAAATTACCATAGGCCAGCGTCGTGACCCTCTTTGAGTCGTGTACGTGGCACACAATTTATCTAATGTATCTATGCCTCCCTTTGATTTATTATAGAATTCGATTTCTTCAGGCTTGTTTTTATTTTCAGCTTCCAGTTTGCTTCTATCATCATGCATTGTACTAAAAATGATCACACACTTGCCTTTCTTGGGAACATACGACACCATTTTCCCCAGTTCTGAAAAACCTTCTAACGTAGAATAAACAGCTCGTTGTTTGTTTGCTTGGAACTCTTTGGGAATTTCGACCTTATTTTTTTTCAAAGTACCAACCAGTGTTAATTTTTTTTGCAACAAACTTTTTCCTAAGGGTATAGATGTATACCAGTTATCCGTTGTGATATTTCTTGCAGTATTGTGAATTGGAACGGTAAGATTCATGACTACATCATGCGCTAGGTTTTTTGCGCGTTTTTTATTTTCTTTGCCGGCATAAATTTTTCCAGAATAAAAGTAGAATGTTCGGGCACAATTCATTCCAAAAATTTTTATACCGTACTTGGCAGGTTTATTCGGCAAATATTGCACAAAACAGCAACGTCCGCGAAAAGGACATAATATTTCGTCTATGGTAACGTATTCACTCATAATGTAGTGTTTCTGACAATTAACAATAAATGCTTCCCATAGATCGACTATTGCTGCCAACTTATTACCTTGCTTACGTATGTTTCTGGTTGTAATATCATCAAATCGAAGGTTGCCCAACAAAAATTTGAAACGCCTTTCACTCATGGCTGCATGACAAATGGCTGGTCCGTATGATGTATTCCATAGATCATGGAGTTGCAGATGAGACGATCTCATAACTCCGCAAATAAAGAGTAAACCGAACACTGCATATATTTCTTCTCGGTTTGTTCTTCTTTCATAGCTACATAAATTTACACGATTTTCTAGAACACTTTCAATTTTTATATTAGTATACTTGACTATCTTATCTACCATGTCACCATCAAAAAACAATGAAAATGTATCTTGAGGCTTCACTACCGATTTAGCAGCTCTCTTTGGACCAGGCAGGTGTAAAACTATATTCTTTGCCCTTGTGCGTGATGTTGGCTTTGGAAAACTATTCCATTTAGTTTTACCGTCTTTCCCCATAAATAAATGATTATTTTCTACTTCGTTTTCCAGGTTGTCGTCACCGTCACTTAGATCATTTTCAGAGTTAGAATCATGTTCACTAAAAGTTGAGTTTTCCTCGTCACTTTCATCTTCGTCTTCACTAAATTCTTGACAATTAAAATCCGTCGGTGGAAAATTCATCGTCGGATAGCCTTCTGTGACTCATTTTGACTTTTGAAACAACTTCTGTATTGATACGACAAAGTTAGGAACTACCGTACAGGTTCGCGTTTTACAACAAACTGATGAACCTCTGTGGCTCTGTGATGAAGCTATACAGTTGAATGTAGCAAAGTAGGAAGGCCGGGGATTCACAGAAGTAGTAATGTATAGATAGGTACTTCCCCTTTGTGTAAATAAAAGCTAAAGACGGCTCCAAATTCAAAGTATTTAAGGAAATTTCCTAAGAAAAAAAGGTACAAGAAGTGCACTGTGGGGTCAATATGACCCCAATCTATTTTTTTTGTCCTTTAGAAACGCATAAATTTCAAATTCATTACAGATACATATAGAGCATTATAGTCTAGAAGATCATAAAAATTCACTAAATAAAAGATTTAATAGTTAATAATAAGTCGTGGGGTCATATTGACCCCACAGTGCACTCGAAAGGTTAAGCCGATATCTCAGCTAACGATCATTCAAAAAAGCTCTGCATTGGCACGACTACTCTACAGATGCTGCAAAATAGATTGTCATTTGTTGTATCAGAGAATCTTATACAGGCTGGTCAAAAATTGAATTATCGTTTCTCAATATTCAATTGCGAGAAAGTCGAAAATTTTAAATGAAACACCCCATATTTCTTTACCCTATCAGAAAGGAAATTTAATTCTCTACAAATTATCTATAAACATTCCTATACCTATTTAGTGTGGTTTCCCTGATATTGGAAAATCAATCAAAATCAGACATAGAATCCCAAAGCCCATTTGTGTTTTTGTTAGGAGGCCAAGACATTTTGACAGTTCATCGTTTAATTTATTTAAATTATTATTGGTATTATTTCTACAATTAACTATGGTTGAATAACCTTTAGCTTGCTGGCTTTTATTTACCAAAAATAACCAACAGAAAAACGAATAAATGAAAAACAACAATTTAACCCTGATATGCCTAGCGTCCTACATGTACGACACCAGGAACAAGTTGTAACACGCTTTAGGTATTAGTAATTTTTCCTCACCACTCGTATATAGTATACCTTCAGTAACAACTACACCGTCGTATGAGATCATCGTGGGTTTATAAATCGGTAAAAACGTCGTCACAGTGAAGTGTAAAGATACTATATACATCGATTATGGCTGCGAATGAGATTCAATATGCAAAGTCTTTCGATGTGCAGTTGTTTGAATCGAAATGCTTTCCATAAATCTTAGTAAATCAAAATTGTTGTTTGATGTCCTATATGTAGTACGCCAGGAACATAGCATACAATTTATTTCAGAAATGTTTCACTCAATGAAGCACTTGCTTGAAGAGGACGAAGAAATGGTTGGACGTGTGAGTACGGGAAGTTAGCCACCCATTTTTTGATTTTTAAATTTTTTATTGTTGTTCTAGATTGTTCTAGAGTTGTTCTACATTGTTCCAAAGCGGCAAATCGAAAAAATAAAAACTCCGCGAGAAAACCGAAAAAACAGGTTTTTTGACTAGCCCCCCATTTTTGGAAAAATCAAATTTTCTTTGTTGTTCTGGGTTGTTCTAGTTGTTCTAGTTATTGTTCTAGAAAATCAAAATTATGGGATACAGCATTACGAAGTTATAACTAAAAATAGGTTTGGCCGCCGAAATGTCTAGTTGATTGCTGTGACCATAGTTTTTCTATTATCAATTCCATATTACAAATATATACTTATTATAGCTAACGCAATCTGGAACAGCTATTATTTTCACTAGAACAACTCTCTAAAGGGCACTTTACTCTTTGAAAATTAAAGTTTTTGGAAGTTTCAGTCAGTAATTCTTGTGTCAGCGGTTTTATATTACACAATAAGAATTAAAAAACATAGAACAATCTAAAATAACTCAAACTTTGCCGATTCAAATTGTTCTAGATGTGTTTTGCGTTTAACACGGACATTAATTTTGCAAAATCACATATTTTTTGTTGCTCTAAATTGTTCTTGTTGTTCTAGGTACTTAAAATGTTTATTTAATCACTGCGGTTTTAGTTCTTTTAAAGTTTCATATTAAAAATTACTACTTACAACAATTAAAACAATTCAGAACAGCTGTTATTTTCACTAGAAAAACCTTAAATTTTATTAGTTGTTGTGATATCGGACAGGTTTTGTTGAATCAGTGAACCCAACCTTTAATATAATAATACTTAGTTTTAAAAAACTAAAAAAATATGGGATAATCTGACAATCCTAATTTTCTAAAAATCACAAGTTTCACCATTCTCTTTAAACTTATAATAGTAAAACATAAGTTGCGATTTAAAGTGTATTTTATTTTGTATAAATTAAGTAATAAATTAATAAATAAACTAAACTTTATGAACTTATGAAAGAATTACTAACGGAAACTTCCAAAAACTTTAATTTTCAAAGAGTAAAGTGTTCTTTATAGAGTTCTAGTGAAAATATTAGCTGTTCCAGATTGCTTAGGTATAATAAGTACCGTATTTTCTCGAATCTAATCCGCACCCTTTTTACAAATTTTATATGCTCTAAAATCAAATGTAGATTACAATCGGATGTGGATTACACTGATAAACCAACTTTTTTTTACCACCAATGCATTTTTAAAATCGAGGTGCGGATTAGATTCGAGTGCGGATAAGATTCGAGAAAATACGGTATATATTTGTGATATGGAACTGAAAATAGAAAAACTATGGTCACAGCAATCAACTAGACATTTTGGCAGCCCAACCTATTTTTAGTTATAACTTCGTAATGCTGTATCCCATAATGTTGATTTTCTAGAACAATAACTAGAACAACCCGTTAGTAAAAAAACATGTTTTTTTCGTTTCTCTCGCAGAGTTTTGATTTTTGCTATTTGCCGCTTTGGAACAATGTAGAACAACTCTAGAACAATCTAGAACAACAATGAAAAATTTAAAAATCAAAAAATTGGGAGCTAACTTCCCGCACTCCATTACCCCCGCAATTTACAATTCCAGAATAAAGTCTATATCCTCTCAAGTATCATCAGCTACGAAGGTAGGACACTACACGGCATTTGTGCCCAACAATGCCAATTGGTTATTATTTAATGATTTAAGAAAAAATCCATACAAGTTGAAGAAATAAACGCACAAATGTGCATATATGTGTGTAAATGAGTTCCGTGATATTAGTCTATTTAGATGATTTAATTTATTTAGTTATACTTTACTTTAGAATATGTTTTTGTACAGTTTATGTGAAAGAATAGTTATTGTTTTGTTAGTTTAATTTATTAATTTATGACTTAACAAAATAAAATACACTTTAAATCGCAACTTATGTTTTATTATTATAAGTTTAAAGAGAAGGGTGATTTTTAGAAAATTAGATGGTCAGATTATACCATATTTTTTAATTTTTTAAAACTATTATTATATTAAAGGTTGGATTCACTGATTCAACAAAACCTGTCCGATATCACAATTCATATATAAGGTTTTTCTAGTGAAAATAAAAGCTGTTCTGAATTGTTTTAATTGTTGTAAGTACTAATTTTTAATATGAAACTTTAAACGAACTAAAGCCGCAGTGATTAAATAAACACTTTGAGTACTTAGAACAACAAGAACAATTTAGAGCAACAAAAAATATGTGATTTTGCAAAATTAATGTCCGTGTTAAACGTAAAACGCATCAAGAACAATTTGAATCGGCAAAGTTTGAGTTATTTTAGATTGTTCTATGTTTTTTAATTCTTATTGTGTGATATAAAACCGCTGACACAAGAATTACTGACTGAAACTTCCAAAAACTTTAATTTTCAAAGAGTAAAGTGCCCTTTAGAGATTTGTTCTAGTGACAATAATAGCTGTTCCAGATTGCGTTAGCTATAATAAGTATATATTTGTAATATGGAATTGATAATAGAAAATCTATGGTCACAGCAATCAAGTAGACATTTCGGCGGCCAAACCTATTTTTAGTTATAACTTCGTAATGCTGTATCCCATAATTTTGATTTTCTAGAACAATAACTAGAACAACTAGAACAACCCAGAACAACAAAGAAAATTTGATTTTTCCAAAAATGGGGGGCTAGTCAAAAAACCTATTTCTTCGGTTTTCTCGCGGAGTTTTTATTTTTTCGATTTGCCGCTTTGGAACAATGTGGAACAACTCTAGAACAATCTAGAACAACAATAAAAAATTTAAAAATCAAAAAATGGGGGGCTAACTTCCTGCACTCTGGACGTGTTGAGAATATTACCATGTTACCACCAATAAATGCGCGTGGTTTGAACTAAAATATAAGTTATTGTAACGGTTCTAATTCTTTAAAATGATTTAAAGACTAAAATATTGGTGTAAAATAAAATGAATTTTTTATATCTTAATACTTTTGTTGCATAAAAAGTTGATATGTAACTCAATATGTAAATAAAAGAAAGAAAGGTTCAAAGCAAATGAAATTGGAGTTAGGGGAACGAGCAAACAAAGTAAAATCGCTCATGCAAAAGATAGTTGGTCCCGTCCACGGATGTATTTTCCCGGTCACTTCTTTTCGGCTCCCGTATTTTCCGGTTCCAAGTCCGCGTTGTTTGCCCTGATGGGGTCCCATAGGACGTTCAACTTCAGACCTACCGAAACCCCGGGATTCAAAGAAGGACCGAGCTTACAAACAAACGCGGGGTCGGAATTCAATTCCAGATAATTTTTCAAAAAGTTCCTTCGACGCCCGCGAAGTTGCGCTTTTGCTTGTTTTGACCCAATCCCCGCGGGACTTATTCATCATCCGTTTTACAAAAGACAGCAACACCAAAAAGTTATAATACAAAAAAAAATATATATTTCCTAACCTAGTTTAAGATCTATAGGGATATATGGAATTGAGGTATGTCAATGATGCCCTAAACGGCTAGTACATGACTACCAATCCGATTGGACATATGAGCAATTATAATAACCACGTATCCGACCGTGTTAGCCTAGTTCACTGTACACTGTCCATTAATCGAATCGATGTCTTCCCCTAATTGAAACAATGACATCCTTTGCATACGTTTCACATCAATGTCAATTAAACTTTGCTTCCTTCTAACGATGATCGTTCATCACTTACGTATGGTAATTAAGTTTATTCCGAACCCCACGATCAAGCGAAATTAACTATGGAGAATTGCCCGCATTTGCGCGAGATTTAATTAAACCTATTCGTTCGAGTCAAATTTACCAGTTATCTAATTGCCCCTTAAATTTGATGACTACGATAAAAATTCTTCCCCAACCGTACAAAACTAAAAAGAAACCCTAAAACCTTTCAAAGATATCTCTTGAAAAGGAATACGTATCTACTAAAAGCTCGAAAGCTCGCCTTTCACCCAGCCTTTCCATTGAAAAGAGTGCGAAACGGAAAACGAATTTTCTTCTCGCATTGTATCGCACGTAAGCAAATCAAACGCGTTCTCGCACGCTCAGTTCTCAGTTGAAAACGTGGTTTTCACCGGAAGTAAAGGTATAGGGGATGAAGGGGACCCATCACTCTCGAGACGCGAGAACGACGCTTTCCCTCGGGATCTGATGACAAGCCGAGACGGAACCCGGACAGCTTGATGTCTATGCTATGTTCCGTCATTGTGTACCCATTATCCGGTTCTGTACGGGTTGTAACAGGTTACGGGGGGGAGGGAAGTGCGTTTGATTGACGGTCAATCGACGGGAACAATGTCATATTGATTGGAGAAATTAAATTTTCTTCGGGGTTGTTAATTACTGGGGATAATCTAATTGTTTTTGGGGTTAAAATTATTAATTATATAAGAACCAATCGGATATATACAGGGTGTCTCACGTAACTGGTTCGTTAGAAACTATTTGTAGAGGAAGTAGACCACAACTTCGTTATTTTAAATGGAATGCTATAGTTTTTATTACACCTTTCAATTATACATAAAAAAATATGTTGACTTTGACAAAAGTTGTTGATACCTAGCTTTTTTTGTTTTCATGTTATTTTGATTTTAAGCTTTTTTTGGCAGGAGAATTGTTGATCTTCCTCTTCAAGCTTGTTAATGGCATGCTGGGTACCCCCGATCTTCTGCATGAGTTGAGTTTCAATGTACCGCAACAACTTACACGTTGCAACGCTACATTTCGTCTTGATAGATTTAACACCAACCTTTATCAAAGCTCTCCATTAGTTCGAATTCTTAATTCCTATAACCATTCCTTACGTTCTTTTAGAAAATATGTACTAACTAATGTATAGCGGATGTTTTGTTGATCGCTTTATCGTCGTATTTATTTTCGTTT
The DNA here is from genome assembly GCF_000648695.1 of Onthophagus taurus. Classification (NCBI taxonomy): domain Eukaryota; kingdom Metazoa; phylum Arthropoda; class Insecta; order Coleoptera; family Scarabaeidae; genus Onthophagus; species Onthophagus taurus. The sequence continues at coordinate 56,177 of NW_019280685.1, forward strand.
ATATCACAATCTTCTTTTATATTAATTTTCGCTATTATGAGGATGCTTTGTTGGGGATATTCTCTCCGTATGCATCCCGAATATGTAATAAATAAATAAATAAATACCCTGACGCATATATATTTACACCACTATAAAATTGTACATACCATTATAAAATGTTCTTGAGTCACAATATTGTGATGTACTCACTTTTCCACACTTATTACAAAAGTTATAATATTATATGTACCTACATAATGAACTTTTTTTAAGGATTACTTTGGAAAGATCAAAAATTATATTTGCGTAAACAATCTTTATGATGTCTGTGTTTCCTGCTTATTTTGGCTTTTTGGACAGTTTGGCAGAAAATCCCTCTATGACACCAAAGCACTATCAAAGTTCAAACATCATTTAGCTCCTTTACATCTTCAATAACTTACGATATAGCTATACTAAACATATATGTGTAGTGTAATTGGTAAGAAGCACCTGGCAATTAAGAAGATAGATTTTTGTTAACACTCTTCTAACTTTTCATATTTTCGAAAAGTTGTCTACATTAATGCATCTGGGAGCAAAAATGTTTCAGTACATTATGTTAAGGGTACCATTTGCTACAATTTTTGTTCTAAAAGTTTTTCTGTATCATACTCTGGATACCGCTTTTTTTAATACTCTTCTAATTTTCATATTTTCGACAAATTCTCTATATTGATGCATCTGGGAGCAAAAATGTGTCAGTACATTGTGTTAAGGGTGCAATTTGCTACAACTTTTGTTCTAAAAGTTTTTCTGTATCATGCTCCGGATACCGATTCTTTTTAATGCTCTTCTAACTTTTCATATTTTCGAAAAATTCTCTATATTAATGCATCTGGACGCAAAAATGTTTCAGTACATTGTGTTAAGAGTACAATTTGCTACAACTTTTGTTATAAAAGTTTTTCTGTGTCATGCTCCGCATACCAATTTTTCTTAACATTCTTCTAATTTTCATATTTTCGACAAATTCTCTACATTGATGTATCTGGGAGCAAAAATGTTTCAGTACATTGTGTTAAGGGTAAAAATTATATTTGCGTAAACAATCTTTATGATGTCTGTGTTTCCTGCTTATTTTGGCATTTTGGACAGTTTGGCAGAAAATCCCTCTATGACACCAAAGCACTATCAAAGTTCGAACATCATTTAGCTCTTTTACATCTTCAATAATTTACGATATAGCTATACTAAACATATATGTGTAGTGTAATTGGCAAGAAGCACATGGCAATTAAGAAGATAGATTTTTTTTAATACTCTTCTAATTTTCATATTTTCGAAACATTCTCTACATTAATGCATCTGGGAGCAAAAATGTGTCAGTATATTGTGTTAAGAGTACAATTTGCTACAACTTTTGTTCTAAAAGTTTTTCTGTATCATGCTCCGGATACCGATTCTTTTTAATACTCTTCTAACTTTTCATATTTTCGAAAAATTCTCTACAATAATGCATCTGGGAGCAAAAATGTTTCAGTACATTGTGTTAAGGGTACAGATTGCTGCAACTTTTGTTGTAAAAGTTTTTTGTGTCATGCTCCACATACCGATTTTTCTTAACACTCTTCTAATTTTCATATTTTCGACAAATTCTCTACATTGATGCATCTGGGAGCAAAAATGTTCCAGTACATTGTGTTAAGGGTAAAAATTATATTTGCGTAAACAATCTTTATAATGTCTGTGTTTCCTGCTTATTTTGGCTTTTTGGACAATTTGGCAGAAAATCCCTCTATGACACCAAAGCACTGTCAAAGTTCGAACATCATTTAGCTCCTTTACATCTTCAATAACTTACGATATAGCTATACTAAACATATATGTGTAGTGTAATTGGTAAGAAGCACCTGGCAATTAAGAAGATAGATTTTGTTTAATACTCTTATAATTTACATATTTTCGAAACATTCTCTACATTAATGCATCTGGGAGCAAAAATGTTTCAGTACATTGTGTTAAGAGTACAATTTGCTACAACTTTTGTTCTAAAAGTTTTTCTGTATCATGTTCCGAATACCGATTTTTTTTGAATACTCTTCTAATTTTCATATTTTCGACAAATTCTCTACATTGATGCATCTAGGAGCAAAAATGTTTCAGTACATTGTGTTAAAGGTACAATTTGCTACAACTTTTGTTGTAAAACTTTTTCTGTGTCATGCTCCGCATACCGATTTATCTTAACACTCTTCTAATTTTCATATTTTCGACAAATTCTCTACATTGATGCATCTGGGAGCAAAAATGTTTGAGTACATTGTGTTAAGGGTACAATTTGCTACATCTTTTGTTCTAAAACTTTTTCTGTATCATGCTCCGGACACCGATTCTTTTTAATACTCTTCTAACTTTTCATATTTTCGAAAAATTCTCTATATTAATGAATCTGGACGCAAAAATGTTTGAGTACATTGTGTTAAGGGTACAATTTGCTACAACTTTTGTTGTAAAAGTTTTTCTGTGTCATGCTCCGCATACCGATTTGTCTTAACACTCTTCTAATTTTCATATTTTCGACAAATTCTCTACATTGATGCATCTGGGAGCAAAAATGTTTCAGTATATTGTGTTAAGGGTACAATTTGCTACAACTTTTGTTCTAAAAGTTTTTCTGTATCATGCTCCGGATACCGATTCTTTTTAATACTCTTCTAACTTTTCATATTTTCGAAAAATTCTCTATATTAATGCATCTGGGAGCAAAAATGTTTCAGTACATTGTGTTAAGAGTACAATTTGCTACAACTTTTGTTGTAAAAGTTTTTCTGTATCATGCTACGGATACAGATTTTTTTAATACTCTTCTAATTTTCATATTTTCGAAAAATTCTCTACATTGATGCATCTGGAAACAAAAATGTTTCAGTACATTGTGTTAAGGGTACAGTTTGCTACAACTTTTGTTGTAAAAGTTTTTTGTGTCATGCTCCACATACCGATTTTTCTTGACACTCTTCTAACTTTTCATATTTTCGAAAAATTCTCTACATTAATGCATCTGGAAGCAAAAATGTTTCAGTACATTGCGTTAAGAGTACAATTTGCTACAACTTTTGTTTTAAAAGTTTTTCTGTATCATGTTCCGAATACCGATTTTTTTTAATACTCTTCTAATTTTCATATTTTCGAAAAATTCTCTACATTGATGCATCTGGGAACAAAAATGTTTCAGTACATTGTGTTAAGGGTACAATTTGCTACAACTTTTGTTCTAAAAGTTTTTCTGGATCCAGCTCCGCATACCGATTTTTCTTAACACTCTCCTAATTTACATATTTTCGACAAATTCTCTACATTGATGCATCTGGGAGCAAAAATGTTTCAGTATCTTGTGTTAAGGGTACAGTTTGCTACAACTTTTGTTGTAAAAGTTCTTTGTGTCATGCTCCACATACCGATTTTTCTTAACACTCTTCTAACTTTTCATATTTTTGAAAAATTTTCTACATTAATGCATCTGGGAGCAAAAATGTTTGAGTAAGTACATTGTGTTAAGGGTACAATTTGCTACAACTTTTGTTCTAAAAATTTTTCTGTATCATGCTCCGGATACTGATTCTTTTTAATACTCTTCTAACTTTTCATATTTTCGACAAATTCTCTACATTGATGCATCTGGGAGCAAAAATGTGTTAGTACATTGTGTTAAGGGTACAATTTACTACAACTTTTGTTCTAAAAGTTTTTCTGTATCCTGCTCCACATACCGATTTTTCTTAACACTCTTCTAACTTTTCATATTTTCGAAAAATTCTTTACATTCATGCATCTGGAAGCAAACATGTTTCAGTACATTGTGTTAAGGGTACAATTTGCTACAACTTTTGTTCTAAAAGTTTTTCTGGATCATGCTCCGCATACCGATTTTTCTTAACACTCTTCTAATTTTCATATTTTCGACAAATCCTCTACATTGATGCATCTAGGAGCAAAAATGTGTCAGTACATTGTGTTAAGGGTACAATTTGCTACAACTTTTGTTGTAAAAGTTTATCGAGTGTTGTAAAAGACCAAACATAGATTGGGAGAAAAAGTTATCATCTAATCTTCCAAAAAATAAAAAAAAAATTATTATTTGCACAATTATTTAATCACTCCATTAACAGCGAAAACTTGAACACCTCCAAAGTCATTGTTTTAACTTGAAGAACAAGTATCCAGTCAATAGCGTTTCTGCAACTTTGTCCACTCCAGAATTTCTCTCACAAACGCAAAAGTCGTTTCGCACATATCCAGCTTTTCTGCCAACTTTTAGAAGGTCACTTGGTTCCTGCTCTTTATATTTTTGCCCATTAAGCGATTCGTGTTGTGCCGACCTCTCGCTCTGTGTGTTGGAAGAACACTTTAATTTTTGTCGTGCTAAAGGAACGTCAGGCAAAGAAGTTTTCCCATTCTAGCTGACGAAACGTCTAAAATATCAGAAATAGAACACCATCGGTTTTCAGTAAGTTGCAGAAGAATTTTTTGGATTTCAACCATTAAAAAAGATTGATGCCAAAGTGACAAGCTCACCAAATTAAATAATGCCTTTTTGAGTTTGAACCTTGGTTTTTTGTCTTTTGAGAAAATTTTGAGAATCACTTTAAGCAACATCACAGACAGTTCGAAAACGGAAAGCAAACCAGGTACACTACACCTTTGTGTAGAATCCGCTTTTAGTGAATATCGTCGGTTGCGAAATCATTCGCTTCATCAAAAGCAAGGCCTCTTCTTGTACAAAATTTGTACATTGGAAAATTTGGCAAAGCAAAAGACTGCGTTTTGAAAATGTCGTTCTACAAACTTGACAGAATTATTTTTGTTCAATTGGTGTCTTCAACTAAGAAGATTTGTCAGAAATGGCTCTGACACTTTAGACGGTTGTTAAAAGATGAAAATCTCAGTTTGAGCAAAATTCGTATCTCCACAAAACACAGGTTTCTTTTGACTTTGAACCATGGTTCTTTATCTTTTGAGAAAATGTTGAGAATCGTCATTAAAGATCTAGCTAATTTTACTAAATTCAAAATTTTTTAGGTTCTCAAAGTACCAAAGACAACGCAAGAAGTTTAGAAACAATTACAGCTAAATTATTAGTTTTAATTGTACTTTTTGAATAATTTTGGGCTGCTATGAAATTAATGGTAGCTCTTTGTCTGCAAATGATTTTCACTTAATCAGACGAAATCAGATTTTCTACGCTTGTCAAGACCTTGCAGTACGTTTTTGTAGATAAAATATTAATTGCAGCACTTCGATCGCATTTTGCACTTAATCGAGCAAAATCCTACATTCTCAATTCTAACCTCAGAGTTCCAGGTCGGTTCTGGAAATGATGCCATGGCCACAACAATGTGTTAACCAGTTTTAGGTTGATAAAAAATTTGTTCCAATCACATTTTTAACTGCTAATGGATGATCAAATTTCTACTGTTTTCAAAACGAAACATTTTGACGTGATTTAGTGCATTTATTAAAGGGCTGTGGATGAGATGTTTTGGTGCAAGTTGTCACAAAGTGTATCTTATTTTGTTGTTGAGTCATACTTGGGTATGTTGTAGACTCCAAAAAACCAATTTCCAGTATACACGCTATCATTTTAAATTCACATCATGTTGGACATATCATATATGGCATGGACATACCCATGCCATATTGTGCAGAAAGTGATTATTTGTTATGTTACAAGATACAAACCATAAAATTTTCTATCTATGTGTATTAGAGCAAAATTGTAGGTGTGTTGTCTTTGGGAGTTTTGGAATTTAAAAGTTAAATCATCAATCTTTAAAAGATGATATCTCAAGAACTAATTGAGATATCACGATGAAACAAAAAGCATTTTAAAGCAAATTTAATTTAGTTTCCAATGAATCGTGTGCAGAACAAAACAAGAAACACAATCAATAATGTCGACATAAAATAGAATATAACATTGATGTTTTGAGTAACTTATTCTTTTAGATTTATGAGGACATCAATGTTATATACAAAACTAGATCTAATTTTGTAAAGTTTGTCGTTTTAGAGTTGTACAATGAGAAATTTTAATTTTCAAATTTTCCTGACGAAATTAAACGGACTCTCTGGTGACCGACCTAATCAACTTTTCTAAATACATCAAGCCAGGAAGTTGCCGAGTACAATTGCGTGCATTATTACCGGGTGCATCTCCTGAGACCAACGTACCTGTACGGGTCGTGGTACAATTAAAAATTAAAACTTCATTCTTTCCACCTTTCGAAACACAACAACCTAACGTCCCAAAACGGAGACTATTGACTTTTCTAAAAGCAACATCATTTTGTATTCTGTTTATTAAAACGAAAAAAAAAATAATTAAAAAAACACCGATTTAATACATCCAAGTCATGTATAACATGAAGATTTACAATCATCTTGGTGTGGTTTAGAATTTGTAGCATGTTTCTGGCTTTGTATTCATCCGGTGTTAGCTCTGTCGCCACGTGGGACTCAGCTCTGATCATACGGTGAATTTCTTATTGGCACGAGGGCAATCCTGCCAGTCCTCGACGTTACCGCTCCTAATTCACTTTCTAGGAGCCCCAAGTTTGAGTCAAGGGTAGTCGCCGTCGGTAGACCAGGTTCTACCGCAACCTGGAGCCTACGAAATCCACTCATGCACCATACATTTTGTATGACAACACCTTGTTCTTATTACTGACGTCCTGACCCGGGCCTTCTTTTTCTGCGCCGCCCTCCTGCACTTCAATTTCCTTCCTGCGCGGCTTGAATTATCCTGCGATGCCCTGGCCTAGCGGGATTTGGGGCCGCTCTTCGACGCCGACGCCGCAGCTGAATTTATTCACGCCGTAGCTCCACGGCCCTGTTCTTTTATTTAAGTAATGAATTTTTAAGTCGAGAAGACCACGAAGAACGAATTGATATTTATGATTGTTAGAATTAAATTTTCGAAAAGAAAACAAAATTATTATTAAGTCCAAGATATAAATCTCGTACTAATTGATTATTATACTATCTTACGTGGAGGATACGTGAAAGCCGCGAATTCGGAGTAACTCCCAAAGCACCATTGGTCATAATAATTCATTTCGCGTTCTCACCCGCTTTCATCCGTTTCCGGTGGTGGGGCTGGAAAAGTTTCTTACAGCCGATGATTTATGGAAAATATTACGAACGTCCGAAGCCGCGAGAAAAATAGCGAATTTTTCGAATCCCCAACAGGTCTTCACAGTGCCCAACCCCCTATTCCATTAGGAATTGTGCCATCCCAGGAAACTTCCGAACGGTCAAGGGGTCGAATTCGCTTTAAATTTTTCTCTCGAAGTCCACCGCAAGACGTTCCGGTGATAAATGACATAAGTGTCCGACGAAACGGAAAGAAGGGTCTTCAGCAACAACGTGACAGCTCAAATTGAGCGTTTCAAATTTTATTTTGACATTTTTGATTTTTTTCTTTTTGTTTTAAATGAATCTATAAAAAAATTTGCATTTAATAAAACGTACCTGCTTAAATATAGCTTAAAGTGTCTTCTTTACAAAGATGAGTAAACATGAATTTAAAGAAATTTACTTAAAGCTTTTCAGATCAATATTAAGTAGGCAGTCCGTGTTTTTTGTTTTCAGTCTAGTACAAGAAGTCAAAAATTTTGAAACTTTGTGATAGAATTAAAATGCTATCAAAATACACCCAGTAAAGGCCTTTGGAATCAATTTTAGCAAAATATGCAATCCCCCTATTTTCGCATAATCTAATTGTAAGTGTCAAAAAAGATGCTAATTCAAAAATTCCTGGAAACCGTGTTTATTGAAATTAAGAAATAAAACTTATTTTAAATTGAAGCTCAGAGCTTTCTCTTTAAAATGATATATAATAATTGTAGCGTTGGATTGGAAAAATATAGAGAAAAAAAATGTAGAAATAAAACTTACATTTTCGTATAACCTAAAAGTGTCAAAAAGGTGCTAATTTAAAAATTCCTGCAAGCCGTATTTATTGAAATTAAGGAATGAAACTTATTTTAAATTAAAGCTCCAAGCTTTCTCTTTAAAATGATGTATAATAATTGTTGGGTTGGATTATAAAACTATTAAAAAAAAAAAATTTTGAAACAATACTTACGTTTAAAAGAGTCAAAAAAGATGCTAATTTAAAAATTCCTGGAAGCCGTATTTATTGAAATTAAGGAATGAAACTCATTTTAAATTAAACCTCAAAGCTTTCTCTTTAAAATGATGTATAATAATTCTTGGGTTGGATTAGAAAAATATAGAGAAAAAAAATGTTGAAATAAAACTTACATTTTCGTATAACCTAAGACTGTCAAAAAAGATGCTAATTTAAAAAGTCCTGGAAGCCGTATTTATTGAAATTAAGGAATGAAACTTATTTTAAATTAAAGCTCAAAGCTTTCTCTTTAAAGTGATGTATAATAATTGTTGGGTTGGCTTGAAAAAATATTAAGAAAAAATATGTTGAAACAACACTTACATTTAAAAGAGTCAAAAAAAATGCTAATTTAAAAATTCCTGGAAGCCGTATTTATTGCAATTAAGGAATGAAACTTATTTTAAATTAAAGCTCAAAGCTTTCTCTTTAAAATGATGTATAATAATTGTTGGGTTGGATTGAAAAAATATAGAGAAAAAAAATATTGAAATAAAACTTACATTTTCGTATAATCTAAAAGTGTCAAAAAAGATGCTAATTTAAAAATTCCTGAAAGCTGTATTTATTGAAATTAAGGAATGAAATTTATTTTAAATTAAAGCTCAAAGCTTTCTCTTTAAAATGATGTATAATAATTGTTGGGTGGGATTAGAAAAATATAGAGAAAAAAAATATTGAAATAAAACCTACATTTTCGTATAACCTAAAAGTGTCAAAAAAGATGCTACTTTAAAAATTCCTGGAAGTCGTATTTATTGAAATTAAGGAATGAAACTTATTTTAAATTAAAGCTCAAAGCTTTCTCTTTAAAATGATGTATAATAATTGTTGGGTTGGATTGGAAAAATATTGAGAAAAAAAATGTTGAAACAAAACTTACATTTTCGTATAACCTAAAAGTGTCAAAAAAGATGCTAATTTAAAAATTCCTGGAAGCCGTATTTATTGAAATTAAGGAATGAGACTTATTCTAAATTAAAGCTCAAAGCTTTCTCTTTAAAATGATGTATAATAATTGTTGGGTTGGATTGGAAAAATATTGAGAAAAAAAATGTTGAAACAAAACTTACATTTTCGTATAACCTAAAAGTGTCAAAAAAGATGCTAATTTAAAAATTCCTGGAAGCCGTATTTATTGAAATTAAGGAATGAGACTTATTCTAAATTAAAGCTCAAAGCTTTCTCTTTAAAATGATGTATAATAATGGTTGGGTTTGATTGGAAAAATATTGAGAAAAAAAATGTTGAAACAAAACTTACATTCTCGTATAACCTAAAAATGTCAAAAAAGATGCTAATTTAAAAATTCCTGAATGCCGTGTTTATTGAAACTAAGGAATGAGACTTATTCTAAACTAAAGCTCAAAGCTTTCTCTTTAAAGTGATGTATAATAATTGTTGTTTTTCATATTTAAAATAATTTGTTATTTCTTGATAAACAAAATTCTGAAAAACAAAGGAAATGGAGTTAGAGTACGTGTCTTATAGGTAATGTAAAAGTTGACTTATTGGTTTTAACGTAAAAATGTGGTTTATCTTATTTTTGAATGAAATTAAGAATTTATCTGTAAAGAGAAGATGAAAAACTGTAAATGTGATTATTTAGTGAATGTAACTTACTCAATCTACAGAGTTATTAAAATTTGAAAACTAAATGATCTATTATGTAGTGTCAACTTTGGGAGACTGAATTAAGAGATTACTATATTATTAAACTGAAATTGCGCATGCGTTGAATGTGTAATTTTAAAATTAAATGTATTCGATGAATTGTCTATATGGGTTAATATCTGTTATATCATTCATTAAAAGGTTATTGTAATTATTATTATGTTGTGTTTGAGACTATCAATATGTTTAAAGATTGCAAAATTATGTTTTGTTAAGTGTTCTCTAAATCTAATGTGTATATTTCTACCAGTTTGGCCTATATAGACCATATTACATTCTGGGCATATTATTTTATAAACCCCACTCACAATCAGTTCAGTTTCTTTATATCTGTGTTTATTATTGAATATATGTTTATATATTTTATTTTCGGAGACAAAGGCAGGAGTTATTCCAAATTTATCTATTTTTTTAGCAAGAGTATTAGTTAACGGAGGTTGATAAGGTAAGCTAATGTAAAACTGTTTAAGCTTGGCATAAATGACTGTTTTGGGATGATATTATCAGTACTTGTATTCTATAGACGTTAAAAATCAAATCCAATCCATCATTCATAGTGTAAAATTTATCATTGAAGAAGCAATCAATTTCCAAAATATTAAAGCCAATTAGATCTTGAGTGTCAATGAGATGTTTTCTTATTGTGTATTGGAATATTAGCGTAGAAGTTTTTTATATCAAACGAAAGAAGTGTGCTATTTTTATTTAGTTGGAAGTTCTTTAATTTATGGATGAGACTGGAAGAGGTACTAACAGTATATTTGAAAGTGTGTTGAAATTGTGTATAGAGATTAATTTGGAAATTTTGATAGTTTTAGTATTCACATTACTGATAATAGGTCTTATGGTTTTATCTTGTTTATGCAACTTTATAAGGCTTTTCAATGTAGGGCTTTTCAAAATGGTTGGGATTTTTAAACAACTGGGATTCAATTTTTATGGCTAACTCGTGAGGTTTTGTGAGGGGGCTTCCTTATCTAACAGAGCATCGCTCAAATTAGTGAAACGTGGTGCAAAAGAGATATTGTCTAATTCCTCCAAAGGAATAGTTAAGTAGTACTTTTTCTTGTTAAGGTTATTAAGTTTTTGATTAAACTGACTCTCCTGAGATTTCCAAGAAATTTCCTTGGTGAACTTCTCAATCAATGTATCATATTCCAGGTAGTGAAGGTAATTTTGTAAGTTTCTATGGAAAAATTTGAGTATGATGTCATGTTGTGTGATCTTCCTATATTGTAGTTTTAGGTTTTTTCTAATAAGTTTTGTCTCCGTCTGTATATAGCCAGCCCAACTTTTTGTAACACCCTGTATAACTCATTATTATGTTATGTTAAAGATGATTCCAAAAGATTTTTTGAACAATTTTGTATTTGTATTTGATCATAACCTAACTTAATAAAGATAAGTGTCAACTTTTAATGAATCGTATTTGCTTAATTCTTAAAGATTTAGGAGTTACATCAAAATTTTAGTTTATCTTCTTTTCGTTTTAAATAAATAGCTAAAGTGAAGAAAAAAAATCTGAAATGGAAGTTGATGTCATCAGAAAAACATCACCCTGCGGAAGGATAAAAAATACGATTGCGCAAATGTTCCGGTTTGATTAACTGGCCGTTTTAAACAATAAAACACGTGTTCCGGAGCGCGGAAGTGGACCAATAAAAAGAATTACGGTCCCCCGTAGATCGGGCGTCATGTATTTTTCACGGCCGAATGGTCCGAGGGCAGTTTTTCAGAATTTTCCACGACACTCGTCACACCGAACCACGGTTTACGTGGCCGTTCGGGTAATTCGATCGAAATTCAACACCGGAAATTGATACGTTTCACGATTTGGGGAGACTTTCAAAACGAAATTTTTCAATTTTTTACTAATTCTGATTTATTAGTACATAGTAATATTGAGATAAGAAAAAAAATCCCCCTTTTTCTTCATATCGGAGATATCACAGAGGAGATTGGAGACCAAAAGGTCGTCTCTAGCAATCCGAACTCAATTTGATTCCAGGCAGAGTCGCGGCCCCGCGGGGCCCTAATTCGGTCTAAGCTTGACCCGCAAGTGGCCGCTGCTCAAAACTCAATATTCAGCCAGCCGGAAACCTTATTAAGGCTGCCACTCAGACGTAACCGAACATGTCATATCGTATGCAGATGGAGGGTAACATCGCACCATCTCTTACGGTTGCCAATTAAGCAGAGGTTTTGGGGTTGCGATGTTCTCTCGGTTTCGGGTTTCTAACCCCACACATTTTTTTTAAGGGGTCACTACCCTATAATGGGAAATGGTTGATATACAAACTTTGACTTTAAAGAAACTTGATGTAAAATAATGGTGGATGCGCAGGTTTATTAAAATCAATTTTAATTTGAATTAACTTCTAAATCGATTTTTCCAATTATTGTAGTCAAATTTTTAGTTAAATTTGAATTGGGATTAAATTTGCTTTAAAACGTTTATTATTTTATCACAATATCTCAATTAGTTCTTCAGATACAACTGTTTAAAGTCTCATAATTTAACTTGTAAACTTGTCAATATTACGCAAAAGATGAGTTCCAAAAACTGTCACATTACGATTTATTTGCAACTAAGTTAAATTTAAATTTGGATTAAATTTGTGTTAAAACGCTTATTATTTCATCACAATATCTCAATTAGTTCTTGAGATACAATTGTTTAAAGTTTGTTGATTTGGCTTCTAAATTTATCATTATTATGCATAAAGTCAATTCCAAAAGCCGTTATATCATGGTTTATTGAAAACTAAGTTAAATCTAAATTTGGTTTAAGTTTGTGTTAAAATGTTTGTTATTTCATCTCGATATCTCAATCAGTTCCTGAGATACGATTCTTTAAAGTTTGTTGATCTAACTTCTAAATTTATCAATTTTACGCAAACTTTTTGGTATCAACTTTAAAATAAAATATCGAAATGTTTATATCATTTTAAAGATGACACTTTATTTTGCACTTTAAGCTTTATTTCGGTATAAAAACAACTCCTTAATCTTTAAAAATGAAGCAGATATGATTTAATAAAAATTGACATAAGTTAGATTACGATCAAAATACAAACATTTTTTAAAAATTATTGTGGAATTAACTTCAACATGACGTAACAAAGAGTTATATATCATTTTAAAGAAGACACTTCAAGCTTTAATTTTATGTAAAAATAACTCCTTAATCTTCAAAAATGAAGCAGATATGATTTGTTAAAGTTGGCATTTATCTTTAATAAGTTAAGTTACGATCAAAATATTAACATTTTTAAAAAATTATTTTGAAACTAACTTCAACATGACGTAACAAAGAGTTACATATCATTTTAAAGAAGACACTTTAAGCTTTATTTTGATGTAACAGTAACTCTTCAATCTTCAAAAATGAAGCAGATATGATTTATTAAAGTTGACACTTATTTTTAATACTTAGCTTAAGATCAAAATATGAACATTTTTTTAAAATTATTTTGGAATTAACTTCAACATGACGTAACAAAGAGTTATATATCATTTTAAAGAAGACACTTTAAGCTTTATTTTGATATAAAAATAACTCTTTAATCTTCAAAAATGCAGCAGATACGATTTGTTAAAGACACTTATCTTTAATACGTAAGCTTAAGATCAAAATATAAACATTTTTTAAAAATTATTTTGGAATTAACTTCAACATGACGTAACAAAGAGTTATATATCATTTTAAAGAAGACACTTCAAGCTTTAATTTTATGTAAAAATAACTCCTTAATCTTCAAAAATGAAGCAGATACGATTTATTAAAAGTTGACATTTATCTTTAATAAGTTAGGTTACGATCAAAATATAAACATTTTTTAAAAATTATTTGGAATTAACTTCAAGATCACGCAACAAAGAATTATATATCATTTTAAAGAAGACACTTTAAGCTTTATTTTGATGTAAAAATAACTCCTTAATCTTCAAAAATAACGCAGGTACGGTTTTTGAAAGATTGATATTTTATTAACTGATAAGTTTCAATCGGAACAAATCCACCAACTCTGCTTCAACACAATTTTATCAACACAACTGCTTCATCCAACAATGTTTTTGCGAATTACATCAAAAAATTTTAACAAAAACTTACAAATTGCGATTATTTATATTTATATTAGGAGTGTTGGATTTAAAAAAAACATAACTAAGAAGTTTATGGAATACAAGAAATTATTTATGGCACACTGAATCCTTACTAAATTTGCTTCAAAATGCTTGTTATTTCATAATGATATCTCAATTCGTTCTTGAGATACGACGCTCTAAATTACCATTTTTTAAAAATGAACTACGATACAGAGTTGACTTTAAAAAGTCGTTGCAACTAAGTTTATGGAACATAAGAAACTATGTATGACACACTGAATCCTTACCAAGTTTGCTTTAAAATGCTTGTTATTTCATAATGATATCTCAATTCGTTCTTGAGATACAAGCCTCTAAATAACCACTTCTAGAAAATTAATTAGTTGGGTTTAAAAAATCATAACTAAGAAGTTTATCTAATATTAGAAATTATTTATGGCACATTGAATCCTTACTAAATTTGCTTCAAAACGCTTCTTATTTCATAATGATATCTCAATTCGTTCTAGAGATATGATATTCTAAATTACCTCTTTTATAGAAAATCAATTACGATGGAGAGTTGGGTTTAAAAAATCATAACTAAGAAGTTTATGGAATATAAGAAATTATTTATGGCACACTCAATTTGTATTATATTTGCTTTAAAATGATGCTTATTTCGTAATGATATCTCAATTCGTTCTAGAGATATGATGTTCTAAATTACCACTTTCAAAAAATCAATTACGGTGGAGTGTTGGATTTAAAAAAATCATAACTAAGAAGTTTATGGAATATAAGAAATTATTTACGGCACTTTGAATCTTTACTAAATTTGCTTCAAAATGCTTGTTAATTCATAATGATATATCAATTCGTTCTAGAGATATGATATTCTAAATTACCTCTTTTAAAGAAAATCAATTACGATGGAGAGTTGGGTTTAAAAAATCATAACTAAGAAGTTTATGGAATATTAGAAATTATTTATGGCACACTCAATTTGTATTAAATTTGCTTTAAAATGATACTTATTTCGTAATGATATCTCAATTCGTTCTAGAGATATGATATTCTAAATTACCACTTTTAAAAAATCAATTACGGTGGAGTGTTGGATTTAAAAAAATCATAACTAAGAAGTTTATGGAATATAAAAAATTATTTACGGCACTTTGAATCTTTACTAAATTTGCTTCAAAATGCTTGTTAATTCATAATGATATATCAATTCGTTCTAAAGATATGATATTCTAAATTACCACTTTTAAAAAAATCAATTACGATGGAGAATTGGGTTTAAAAAATCATAACTAAGAAGTTTATGGAATATTAGAAATTATTTATGGCACACTCAATTTGTATTAAATTTGCTTTAAAATGATACTTATTTCGTAATGATATCTCAATTCGTTCTAGAGATATGATATTCTAAATTACCACTTTTAAAAAATCATAACGAAGAAGTTTATGGAATATAAGAAATTAAAATAAGCAACTCCTTAATCTTCAAAAATGAAGCATATACGATTTACTAAAGTTGACACTTATCCTTAATACGTTAGCTTAAGATCAAAATATAAAAATTTTTTAAAAATTATTTTGGAATTAACTTCAACATGACGTAACAAAGAGTTATATATCATTTTAAAAAAGACACTTCAAGCTTTAATTTTATATAAAAATAACTCCTTAATCTTCAAAAATGAAGCAGATACGATTTGTTAAAGTTGGCATTTATCTTTAACAAGTGAGGTTACGATCAAAATATTAACATTTTTTAAAAATTATTTTAGAATTAACATCAAGATAAAATAACAAAGAGTTATACACCATTTTAAAGAAGACACTTTAAGCTTTATTTTGATATAAAAATAACTCCTTAATCTTCGAAAATAAAGGAGGTACGGTTTATGAAAGATTGATATTTTATTAACTGATAAGTTTCAATCGGAACAAATCCACCAACTCTGCTTCAACACAACTTTATCAACTCAACTGCTTCATCCAACAATGTTTTTGCGAATTACATCAAAAAATTTTAACAAAAACTTACAAACTGCGATATATTTATGTGGTATTACCTCGATCTTTTTAACCATTTATTGGAGTTTCAAATGTGAGAGTTCCAATTTCTTACCAAAACAAGACAATATCACGATTGTTAAGAAAGTAATTTTTAATTTAGAAGGTAAGTTTAAGTATTATTAATTAACATCACAAGAAAATCCACCAAAAAATTTTGTTTAGAAAACGATGAAGTTGTTTTTAACGAAAATTCGATTTATTTTCTTTACCCACACTGCGATTCATCTAACAATGGTGTTATCTTAAAACCTAGACACGCATGTATTGTAGAAGCTGCTGCACGCTTACATTTAGATAAAATGATTTACATCATTCTCGTTTTTCCTTGCAAAATAGATAAAAACCAAACAATGGCATCCGTTTTAATGGGTTATAAAAATATTAATTTTTTTTATTGGAACATAAAGAATGTATTAAAAAACACCCCGTTTAAAAATAAAACCATTAACGAGATTATTTTTATAAATAAGATATTAAAATTTATTTTATTATGGAAACATGGAGGATTATTCTTAAATTGGGACATCTTATTAATAAGAAAATTGGAGAATTTCGCCGATACCTTTTTGATAGCAAGATCAAGAAAAATCGACGACTCCATCATGAAGTTCGGAAATCAAACGAAAACACTTTTAAACGAAATCATTTCGAATATAATCGACGATTATGAAAACAATCACATTCATATCTCCAATACGAACGAATTAAGCGAGATAATAACCGATTGTTTGAAAAGTTTTTGTGGAATCAACAATATGAGTGAGATCATCGCGAAAAATTGTTCGGGAATTAAGATTTATCCCTCGATTTATTTCATGCCTTATCGTCAGGATAAATGGAAACGGTATTTCGATAAAAACGGGGTAAAAGTTCTTAATAAAATCAAAAGGAGTTATGGGGTTCGTTTGTGGGAGAATAAATCTGGTGATTTTAGAAGCGATCTAAATTCTAATTCGGCGTTTGCAGGATTAGCAAGAAAACGTTGTCCTCAAATTGTTAAATATTCAAAAGGTTATATTTAAAATCAAAATTAATATTACGATTAAATTAAATAAAAAACGTTTTTAAGCTAATTTAATGAACTAAGAAATTTGTGGAACATTAGAAATTATTTATGGCACACTCAATTTGCTTTAAAATGATACTTATTTCGTAATGATATCTCAATTCGTTCTTGAGATACGATGCTCTAAATGGGCAATTTTAAAAAATCAATTACGATACAGAGTTGGGTTTAAAAAATCATAACTAAGAAGTTAATGGTAGTTAAGAAATTATTTATGGTACACTAAATCTGTATTAAATTTGCTTTAAAATGCTTCTTATTTTATAACGATATCTCAATACGTTCTTAAGATACGATTGCTTGAATTCCTAAAATCAAAAACAATCATTTTGTTGGATTGCATTTAAAAAATCGTAACAACCAAGTTTATGGAAAATAAAACATCATTTTTTGTAATACGTTTAATCTTCATTAAATTTGCTTTAAAATGACACTTATTTCATAATGATATCTCAATTCGTTCTAGAGATATAATGTTCTAAACTTTCACTTTTAAAAAATTAATTACGGTGGAGTGTTGGGTTTAAAAAATCATAACTAAGAAGTTTTTGGAATATTAGATATTATTTATGGCACTCTGAATCGTTACTAAATTTGCTTCAAAATGCTTGCTATTTTATAATGATATCTCAATTCGTTCTTGAGATACGATGCTCTAAATGGTAAATTTTAAAAAATCAATAAATTACGATGCAGAGTTGGGTTTAAAAAATTATAACTAAGATGTTAATGGTAGTTAGGAAATTATTTATGGTACACTAAATCTGTTTTAAATTTGCTTTAAAATGCTGCTTATTTTATAACGATATCTCAATACGTTCTTAAGATACGATTGCTTAAATTCCTAAAATCAAAAACAATCATTTTTGTTGGATTGCATTTAAAAAATCGTAACAACCAAGTTTATGGAAAATAAAACATCATTTTTTGTAATACGTTTAATCTTCATTAAATTTGCTATAAAAAGACACTTATTTCGTAAAGATATCTCACTTCGTTCTAGAGATATGATGGTCTAAATTTCCACTTTTAAAAAATCAATTACTTTGGAGTGTTGGGTTTAAAAAATCATAACTAAGAAGTTTATGGAATACAAGAAATTATTTATGGCGCACTGAATCCTTACTAAATTTGCATTAAAATGCTTGTTATTTCATAATGATATCTCAATTCGTTCTTGAGATACGATGCTCTAAATGGGCAATTTTAAAAAATCAATTACGATGCAGAGTTGAGTTCAATAAATCATAACTAAGATGATAATGGTAGTTAAGAAATTATTTATGGTACACTAAATCTGTTTTAAATTTGCTTTAAAATGCTGCTTATTTTATAACGATATCTCAATACGTTCTTAAGATACGATTGCTTAAATTCCTAAAATCAAAAACAATCATTTTTGTTGGATTGCATTTAAAAAATCGTAACAACCAAGTTTATGGAAAATAAAACATCATTTTTTGTAATACGTTTAATCTTCATTAAATTTGCTATAAAAAGACACTTATTTCGTAAAGATATCTCACTTCGTTCTAGAGATATGATGGTCTAAATTTCCACTTTTAAAAAATCAATTACTTTGGAGTGTTGGGTTTAAAAAATCATAACTAAGAAGTTTATGGAATACAAGAAATTATTTATGGCGCACTGAATCCTTACTAAATTTGCATTAAAATGCTTGTTATTTCATAATGATATCTCAATTCGTTCTTGAGATACGATGCTCTAAATGGGCAATTTTAAAAAATCAATTACGATGCAGAGTTGAGTTCAATAAATCATAACTAAGATGATAATGGTAGTTAAGAAATTATTTATGGTACACTAAATCTGTTTTAAATTTGCTTTAAAATGCTGCTTATTTTATAACGATATCTCAATACGTTCTTAAGATACGATTGCTTAAATTCCTAAAATCAAAAACAATCATTTTTGTTGGATTGCATTTAAAAAATCGTAACAACCAAGTTTATGGAAAATAAAACATCATTTTTTGTAATACGTTTAATCTTCATTAAATTTGCTATAAAAAGACACTTATTTCGTAAAGATATCTCACTTCGTTCTAGAGATATGATGGTCTAAATTTCCACTTTTAAAAAATCAATTACTTTGGAGTGTTGGGTTTAAAAAATCATAACTAAGAAGTTTATGGAATACAAGAAATTATTTATGGCGCACTGAATCCTTACTAAATTTGCATTAAAATGCTTGTTATTTCATAATGATATCTCAATTCGTTCTTGAGATACGATGCTCTAAATGGGCAATTTTAAAAAATCAATTACGATGCAGAGTTGAGTTCAATAAATCATAACTAAGATGATAATGGTAGTTAAGAAATTATTTATGGTACACTAAATCTGTTTTAAATTTGCTTTAAAATGCTGCTTATTTTATAACGATATCTCAATACGTTCTTAAGATACGATTGCTTAAATTCCTAAAATCAAAAACAATCATTTTTGTTGGATTGCATTTAAAAAATCGTAACAACCAAGTTTATGGAAAATAAAACATCATTTTTTGTAATACGTTTAATCTTCATTAAATTTGCTATAAAAAGACACTTATTTCGTAAAGATATCTCACTTCGTTCTAGAGATATGATGGTCTAAATTTCCACTTTTAAAAAATCAATTACTTTGGAGTGTTGGGTTTAAAAAATCATAACTAAGAAGTTTATGGAATACAAGAAATTATTTATGGCGCACTGAATCCTTACTAAATTTGCATTAAAATGCTTGTTATTTCATAATGATATCTCAATTCGTTCTTGAGATACGATGCTCTAAATGGGCAATTTTAAAAAATCAATTACGATGCAGAGTTGAGTTCAATAAATCATAACTAAGATGATAATGGTAGTTAAGAAATTATTTATGGTACACTAAATCTGTTTTAAATTTGCTTTAAAATGCTGCTTATTTTATAACGATATCTCAATACGTTCTTAAGATACGATTGCTTAAATTCCTAAAATCAAAAACAATCATTTTTGTTGGATTGCATTTAAAAAATCGTAACAACCAAGTTTATGGAAAATAAAACATCATTTTTTGTAATACGTTTAATCTTCATTAAATTTGCTATAAAAAGACACTTATTTCGTAAAGATATCTCACTTCGTTCTAGAGATATGATGGTCTAAATTTCCACTTTTAAAAAATCAATTACTTTGGAGTGTTGGGTTTAAAAAATCATAACTAAGAAGTTTATGGAATACAAGAAATTATTTATGGCGCACTGAATCCTTACTAAATTTGCATTAAAATGCTTGTTATTTCATAATGATATCTCAATTCGTTCTTGAGATACGATGCTCTAAATGGGCAATTTTAAAAAATCAATTACGATGCAGAGTTGAGTTCAATAAATCATAACTAAGATGATAATGGTAGTTAAGAAATTATTTATGGTACACTAAATCTGTTTTAAATTTGCTTTAAAATGCTGCTTATTTTATAACGATATCTCAATACGTTCTTAAGATACGATTGCTTAAATTCCTAAAATCAAAAACAATCATTTTTGTTGGATTGCATTTAAAAAATCGTAACAACCAAGTTTATGGAAAATAAAACATCATTTTTTGTAATACGTTTAATCTTCATTAAATTTGCTATAAAAAGACACTTATTTCGTAAAGATATCTCACTTCGTTCTAGAGATATGATGGTCTAAATTTCCACTTTTAAAAAATCAATTACTTTGGAGTGTTGGGTTTAAAAAATCATAACTAAGAAGTTTATGGAATACAAGAAATTATTTATGGCGCACTGAATCCTTACTAAATTTGCATTAAAATGCTTGTTATTTCATAATGATATCTCAATTCGTTCTTGAGATACGATGCTCTAAATGGGCAATTTTAAAAAATCAATTACGATGCAGAGTTGAGTTCAATAAATCATAACTAAGATGATAATGGTAGTTAAGAAATTATTTATGGTACACTAAATCTGTTTTAAATTTGCTTTAAAATGCTGCTTATTTTATAACGATATCTCAATACGTTCTTAAGATACGATTGCTTAAATTCCTAAAATCAAAAACAATCATTTTTGTTGGATTGCATTTAAAAAATCGTAACAACCAAGTTTATGGAAAATAAAACATCATTTTTTGTAATACGTTTAATCTTCATTAAATTTGCTATAAAAAGACACTTATTTCGTAAAGATATCTCACTTCGTTCTAGAGATATGATGGTCTAAATTTCCACTTTTAAAAAATCAATTACTTTGGAGTGTTGGGTTTAAAAAATCATAACTAAGAAGTTTATGGAATACAAGAAATTATTTATGGCGCACTGAATCCTTACTAAATTTGCATTAAAATGCTTGTTATTTCATAATGATATCTCAATTCGTTCTTGAGATACGATGCTCTAAATGGGCAATTTTAAAAAATCAATTACGATGCAGAGTTGAGTTCAATAAATCATAACTAAGATGATAATGGTAGTTAAGAAATTATTTATGGTACACTAAATCTGTTTTAAATTTGCTTTAAAATGCTGCTTATTTTATAACGATATCTCAATACGTTCTTAAGATACGATTGCTTAAATTCCTAAAATCAAAAACAATCATTTTTGTTGGATTGCATTTAAAAAATCGTAACAACCAAGTTTATGGAAAATAAAACATCATTTTTTGTAATACGTTTAATCTTCATTAAATTTGCTATAAAAAGACACTTATTTCGTAAAGATATCTCACTTCGTTCTAGAGATATGATGGTCTAAATTTCCACTTTTAAAAAATCAATTACTTTGGAGTGTTGGGTTTAAAAAATCATAACTAAGAAGTTTATGGAATACAAGAAATTATTTATGGCGCACTGAATCCTTACTAAATTTGCATTAAAATGCTTGTTATTTCATAATGATATCTCAATTCGTTCTTGAGATACGATGCTCTAAATGGGCAATTTTAAAAAATCAATTACGATGCAGAGTTGAGTTCAATAAATCATAACTAAGATGATAATGGTAGTTAAGAAATTATTTATGGTACACTAAATCTGTTTTAAATTTGCTTTAAAATGCTGCTTATTTTATAACGATATCTCAATACGTTCTTAAGATACGATTGCTTAAATTCCTAAAATCAAAAACAATCATTTTTGTTGGATTGCATTTAAAAAATCGTAACAACCAAGTTTATGGAAAATAAAACATCATTTTTTGTAATACGTTTAATCTTCATTAAATTTGCTATAAAAAGACACTTATTTCGTAAAGATATCTCACTTCGTTCTAGAGATATGATGGTCTAAATTTCCACTTTTAAAAAATCAATTACTTTGGAGTGTTGGGTTTAAAAAATCATAACTAAGAAGTTTATGGAATACAAGAAATTATTTATGGCGCACTGAATCCTTACTAAATTTGCATTAAAATGCTTGTTATTTCATAATGATATCTCAATTCGTTCTTGAGATACGATGCTCTAAATGGGCAATTTTAAAAAATCAATTACGATGCAGAGTTGAGTTCAATAAATCATAACTAAGATGATAATGGTAGTTAAGAAATTATTTATGGTACACTAAATCTGTTTTAAATTTGCTTTAAAATGCTGCTTATTTTATAACGATATCTCAATACGTTCTTAAGATACGATTGCTTAAATTCCTAAAATCAAAAACAATCATTTTTGTTGGATTGCATTTAAAAAATCGTAACAACCAAGTTTATGGAAAATAAAACATCATTTTTTGTAATACGTTTAATCTTCATTAAATTTGCTATAAAAAGACACTTATTTCGTAAAGATATCTCACTTCGTTCTAGAGATATGATGGTCTAAATTTCCACTTTTAAAAAATCAATTACTTTGGAGTGTTGGGTTTAAAAAATCATAACTAAGAAGTTTATGGAATACAAGAAATTATTTATGGCGCACTGAATCCTTACTAAATTTGCATTAAAATGCTTGTTATTTCATAATGATATCTCAATTCGTTCTTGAGATACGATGCTCTAAATGGGCAATTTTAAAAAATCAATTACGATGCAGAGTTGAGTTCAATAAATCATAACTAAGATGATAATGGTAGTTAAGAAATTATTTATGGTACACTAAATCTGTTTTAAATTTGCTTTAAAATGCTGCTTATTTTATAACGATATCTCAATACGTTCTTAAGATACGATTGCTTAAATTCCTAAAATCAAAAACAATCATTTTTGTTGGATTGCATTTAAAAAATCGTAACAACCAAGTTTATGGAAAATAAAACATCATTTTTTGTAATACGTTTAATCTTCATTAAATTTGCTATAAAAAGACACTTATTTCGTAAAGATATCTCACTTCGTTCTAGAGATATGATGGTCTAAATTTCCACTTTTAAAAAATCAATTACTTTGGAGTGTTGGGTTTAAAAAATCATAACTAAGAAGTTTATGGAATACAAGAAATTATTTATGGCGCACTGAATCCTTACTAAATTTGCATTAAAATGCTTGTTATTTCATAATGATATCTCAATTCGTTCTTGAGATACGATGCTCTAAATGGGCAATTTTAAAAAATCAATTACGATGCAGAGTTGAGTTCAATAAATCATAACTAAGATGATAATGGTAGTTAAGAAATTATTTATGGTACACTAAATCTGTTTTAAATTTGCTTTAAAATGCTGCTTATTTTATAACGATATCTCAATACGTTCTTAAGATACGATTGCTTAAATTCCTAAAATCAAAAACAATCATTTTTGTTGGATTGCATTTAAAAAATCGTAACAACCAAGTTTATGGAAAATAAAACATCATTTTTTGTAATACGTTTAATCTTCATTAAATTTGCTATAAAAAGACACTTATTTCGTAAAGATATCTCACTTCGTTCTAGAGATATGATGGTCTAAATTTCCACTTTTAAAAAATCAATTACTTTGGAGTGTTGGGTTTAAAAAATCATAACTAAGAAGTTTATGGAATACAAGAAATTATTTATGGCGCACTGAATCCTTACTAAATTTGCATTAAAATGCTNCAATTTGTATTAAATTTGCTTTAAAATGATACTTATTTCGTAATGATATCTCAATTCGTTCTAGAGATATGATATTTTAAATTATCACTTTTAGAAAATCAATTACATTGCAGAGTTGGGTTTAAAAAACCATAAGATAGAAGTTTATGGAAAATTAGTAATTATTTATGGCACACTCAATTTGTATTAAATTTGCTTTAAAATGATACTTATTTCGTAATGATATCTCAATTCGTTCTTAAGATATGATAGTCTAAATTACCACTTTTAAAGAAAATCAATTATGATGGAGAGTTGGGTTTAAACAATCATAACTAAGGAGTTTATGGAATATAAGAAATTATTTATAGCAATAATTTATGGCGTAATGATATCTCAATCCTCTAAATGGGCAATTTTATAAAATTAATTAGGATGCAATAAATCATAATGAGGATGTTAATGGTAGTTAAGAAATTATTTATGGCTTTAAGATGCTTTCTATCTTATAATGATATCTCAATTCGTTCTTGAGATACAATATTTGAAAGAAATGTTTTTGTTATTTAGTTATTAATATTCTCTTTGGGACATTACCAAGTAGTTTTCCCATATGGGTAACTTTCGGCCGGGAAACTCCTTCGGTTCCACACCGCTCATTATCGGGCGGTTGAGGATCCAGTTTCAATTAGAATGATCGAGAGCCTTAGAGTCCCGTTACTGGCCCCAGCGCTTCATCATCGAATGATGATGGATGAGCGCGGAAAAGCGTGGAGTCAAGAAATTATTACTTCCAATATCCCGGTGTAGCTTCGGTAAAAGAAGGAAAAGAAAAAGAGGAAAAGAGCGAAACGAGTATGTGAAAGGATACGTCGGCGCCTCCACCCCTCGATATGTTACGTATCGAAAGATGAAGCGATATCGGATCAAGGTTAGAAACGGGGAGAGATACTTTCCCAAAGGTAACATAAGCGAAAATTACATTAAACGTATCTTTAATAATACACGAGAATGTAATTTCTTTTCGAAACGAAAAATAGTTACACTTTTTCGAATTGTGTTTGAATGTTAACAGTTTTTCCGGCTTTATGGTGTGTTTTAAGTGCCGAACTCGAGCTTTCTTTCCCTCAATTATGCAGCTTGACGACTCCGGCGAAAAGAGAAAAGAGATTTGAGATATCGCCTCTCGCGAACCGTAATATAGTTATGACGCTTGACTTTTTAATCCTCGGAACGGCACAGCCAGTCGTGGCCTCCGAGGGGCTCGCCATGAAAATTAAATGATACGACCGTGGCCCCGTCTCCTAGGAAGCAATTTTAAACACTTCGCTAAGGCTGTAAAGCTGCAGGAAAAAGTCCTCGAGGCGTTTCCCGCGGGACGCACAAATAATAAATATTACAATGCCGGGACCTCTAAGACAATGCAACACATTGTTATACACGTCGTACTGATGACAGTTTCGCGCTTCTCGGAAAAAGTTTTACGACGCCCCCGAGGCGGTAGCGTCCCGACGCCGGGCCGTGTTTAAGCTTAATGTATACGCCTGCAACCGTTATCAAGTTTCAACCAAGTTTGTCCTCAACGTTAAGTCGGGTCAGAGATGACAATTATAGTCAGAAGTACCAAAAGCACTTATCCATCCATCATAAAAGCGAAAAAATAGAAGTAATTTTTGTATTATTAATAAGCATTTTATTCACAATTTTCCCTTTAATACATTCTAATATACAGGGTGTTACCGTCATGTTTGACCAAAAAAAAAGCATTGAGCAAGACAATTCACTTTATTTATTGAGCTACACTTATGCATTTCAAAATAAAGTAATTGCGATAATGTTACTTTTTATTATAATTTGAAAAAATAATTTATTAATTTTAAACATTTTCGAAAATTCCACCTCCTACTTCAATACACTTGTATGTATGTATGTAGGAAAGCGGAGGGTATGCTTCCGCATACAGCACCTAGGCCCAACGGGCCCCTTGTACGTCCTCCTACACTCTCTCCGGCTACATCAACCAGCCTAAGGAATTTCCGAAGGCTAGAATACAGCTCAGAGGTGTGTTCCTGATGCCATCGAGTAACGAGTCCCGTTACAGTTCGTAGAGCCTTACGAAAGACAAGGCTGCCTCTGCTGAAGGATAATGTAATACTTCCTTAGACAGATGGCAGCTTTTAACCCTATCCCACCAGTTCATAAACTTTTTGTGGGTAAAATCTTTAATTATCTCAATCTGAGTTGATAAGGACGGAGCGCTTAGATAAGGTGAGGAAAAAGGCCATCATGGCAAACCAGATCTGCCGCAGGCCCCTAGGAAGGAACTGGGGTCTCAAACCACGAATGGCTCATTGGGCCTACGTAGCAATAATCAGACCCATGGTCGCCTACGCCTCATTGGTTTGGTGGCCAAAAACAAAACATAAGACAGCTCAACAACAGCTGGCACAAATCATCAAAAATGGCGCTTGATGTGTAGACCTTCTCTTGTCGGTGCTGATATGATCGTGAATTTTAGTGGTGACTTGTGTTCAAGTGTTCCCTCTCTTAAGTCAGTTCATTCCTGCTACAGTGTTGATTNGCTACACTTATGCATTTAAAAATAAAGTAATTGCGATAATGTTACTTTTTATTATAATTTGAAAAAATAATTTATTAATTTTAAACATTTTCGAAAATTCCACCTCCTACTTCAATACACTTGTATGTATGTATGTAGGAAAGCGGACTTCCGCATACAGCACCTAGGCCCCAACGGGCCCCTTGTACGTCCTCCTACACTCTCTCCGGCTACATCAACCAGCCTAAGGAATTTCCGAAGGCTAGGATACAGCTCAGAGGTGTGTTCCTGATGCCATCTGTGGTCGGCCATTCCTCTGCGAAGTCTCTCATTCTGAGGTCTTGCACATAAGATGTGTCGGACCGTCTCCTCGCTCTCTTTACAGAGGCGACAGAGAGGACTAACAGCAAGCTTAAGGCTATAAAGATGCTTGTTTATCTTACAGTGACCCGTGACGAGTCCCGTTACAGTTCGTAGAGCCTTGCGAAAGACAAGGCTGCCTCTGCTGAAGGATAATGTGATACTTCCTTAGACAGATGGCAGCTTTTAACCCTATCCCACCAGTTCATAAACTTTTTGTGGGTAAAATCTTTAATTATCTCAATCTGAGTTGATAAGGACGGAGCGATTATCGGTTCAGGCGAACATGGCGCTCGCTTGGCAGCCCTTTTGGCAAGCCTATCAGCGTGCTTGTTACCTGAACAAGTCGAGTGTCCTTTTATCCATTGAAGTATGACACAGTTATGCACTGCGGCCTTCTCCAATGTCAGATGACAACCCATAACAAGTCCTGAGGTAATTGTTATTCTACTCAGGGCTAAAATAGCTTGTCTACTGTCAGTATAAATTGTAAAAGTCTTACCTACCAAGTTGGATCTGACAATAACGTCAGCGGCAAGTTGTATGGCGATTAACTCCGCCTGTATGACGGTGGTACTTATACCTAAAGGTTCAGATACGTGGAGTCGGAGATCGTACGAGAAGACTCCGGCTCCAGCTCCTTCCCGTCTCTTTGAACCATCAGTGTAGATTTTAAGGCTGTTTTTTACCTCTACTTCTGTGGAGCTTGGGTGGGTGAGATATTTCTTCGTAAAAATGTGTTGTAGGGGTGTAAAGTCCGTTACACACTCCAGAATTGGTGAGTAATCCACCATTTCATTCCAGAGATTGGCATTTTTACTATTTCTCTCACCCATTAGAATTCCTGCTGCTCGCAGTCGAGTCATGGTCACCAATGCCACCTCTTGGATGAACAAATGAAGTGGCGTTAGGTTTAACATGTTTTCCATGGCTGCAGTGGGGGTAGTCCGCAGCGCACCTGTAACATACAAACACGCAAGTCTCTGTACTTTATTAAGTGCAGTAGTGGATGTAGACTGTAGGGTCTTTGACCATCATACTACTGCACCATATGTAAGCATAGGTCGGATTACAGCCGTGTAAATCCAGAGGGCATTTTTGGGTGACAAACCCCATGTCTTACCTATAGCCCTCCGGCATTATCTAGGTGGGCTCTCCATGTCATTTTATTGTCAAGCGTGATGCCCAGATATTTAACTTCTTTTGACAATGCCCATGAGTATTAGCAAGGGATGGCATTCTGGGCTTGCCAACCTTCCTCATCCGTGTGAAAAGAATCAACTCTGTATTCTTAGGATTCACAAGTCTCTATCAATTTAAGAGCTACTTGCATCCTATCAAACAGCACGTTTATATACTTGTCTTTGACAAGAATGGTTAAATCATCTGCGTAACCAACTGTGATAAAGTTGGCTTCAGCGAGGCGGTTCAAGAGGCTATCCAGGGTGAGGTTCCACAAAAGTGGGGATAATACACCTCCTTATGGACAGCCTCGAGTAACTCCTCCTTGAAGACTGACATCGCCAGCCCTAAGCTTAACTATCCTATGTTTAAGAGTGTTCTCAATCCAACCACAAAGAGTAGGTGGAACATTATGCTCTAACAAGGCTTCGTTAATACCAGAGAAAGTTGTTTTATCTCTATATCTATAAAAACACCCAGGGCGGACTCCTTTAGGTCCAGCGCTCCACCAACAAAGCTGGTCACCGAGTGAAGAGCTGTTAGTGTGGACTTGCCCTGAGTGTAGGCGTGTTGATTAGGATTTACTGGTTTAGTTGGAAGACAGAAATCTCTAATGTAGCGATCACACAGTCTTTCCAGAGTTTTCAAAAGAAAGGAGGAGAGATTGATTGGTCTAAACGATTTCGGTGTGAAATCTTACCCGGTTTTGGTCTGAAGTTCACTGTGACCTCACGCCACCGACTGGGTATATAGCGCAGCGCCAGGCATGCCTGGAAGATTTCCACCAGGTGAGGTACTAAGTCCTCCAAACCCCATTGTAAGAGGGCAGGTATAATACCGTCTGGTCCTGGTGTTTTGAACGGCGAGAAACTGTTGATGGCCCCCCGTATTTTATCCTCCCTGCAGATCTCTTCGGCTGAAATCCAATCATCTGCAGTAGGTTCATAGTTGGTGTCCTGTTGTAAGTATACGGAACTTCCGGAACCTGAAAAATGCACCTCCATTAATAGATGAAGACTCTCCAAAAGGTTGTCGGTATGAGAACCGTCAGTCTTTTTTAGTAAGCCAATTCGTCGTTTAGGGTCTGAAGGGTCTTCAATACACTTATGCACGCCTGTAAACGGCTCGCGTTGCATTTTATATCTTTGCACGGCGCTCCTTTGTTTGCGTTGCAGCGTCAACAATTCTTTGGATTAAAACCTCACGTGTGTCTACTTTTTCTTGATATATTAAATCTTTCATCCAACCCCACATGTTATAATCCAGAGGATTGAGATCTGGAGATCTAGTTGGCCAAACGAGCGGTCCACCTCGACCTATCCAGCGGTTAGGATAACGTTAAGGTTAGGAGCTCCGTCGTGTTGCAAATACATTCTTAATCGTGTTGCCAGAGGTACATCCCACAGTAAACGCGGAAGTTTTTCTTCCAAAAATTGCAAGTATATTTGTCCGGTAAGATGATCTTCAAAAATAAACGGTCCTATAAGTTGATCGTACAACATTCCGCACCACAGATTAATACTAAATCTGCTTTGAAAATTACTTCCTATGGTAGCATGAGGGTTAATGTCCGACAATTTATGCAAATTATGGATGTTATTTATGTCATCTCGAGTAAATTGTGACTCATCCGTAAATAAAATGTAGCGATATAAGATCCGATTATTATTTAACCACTGACAAAATGCCAAACGCCTAGAGAAGTTTTCTGGCTTCAGATGTTGCACACGCTGTAGATGATAGGGATGCAGCAGATTTCTTTTTAATGTTCTCCATACCCTGGTATTGGGATTCGAAGTGAACTTTGAAGTGAACTTCGAACCAGTTTCTGAAGAATATATTATTTTCACCCTCTACCCTCTTCCTTCATTTCCACACCCTCGGCTCCTCGGCCCAATCATCCCCTCATCCATCCCTTTGTTTCCTCACCCCCACAACCATTCTCATCCATCCTAAGATCTGTCCTCGGTCCAACTCCTCCTCCCTCAACTCACTGCACCCATTCAACATATGTTCCAACGTTTCCCATTCCTCCCTGCATAGCCTACACCACCTATCCTCATCGGCCATCCAGTATCTGTTAGCTCTCTCCTCGTTTCCACAACGGAACCTAGCCACCAACTTCTTCTCTTCCTCATCTCCTTCTAATAACAAGCATCTAGGCAGCCCCTTCGTAATTATGTCACTGTACCTTTCGTTATACTTTTCCTCTTTTATTTGTGTCCTTGTTTCCTGTCTCTGCACATCTCGATCCCTATCTCTCAACTCCCTCCACATCTCCCTACCCACCCTTCGTCTACTATCGGTGTTTCTCTCGCCACCCTAAGCACCCATCTCCAGTATCTAGCTTGCACGTCCTCCAGCATTGCCTGCTCTCTCCATCCCCATACATCATCACACTACTAACCAGACCTTCAAACATAATCTTCCTCGCTGCCACATTCCTTCCAAAGACTCTCTTCCCCCAACCCCATAGTTGTCCCATCACCTTATTCACCTTTTTTGCCATAGCTATCACACCCTGTTGTCCTCCCTAAACACATACCCCAAGTAAGTATACTCCCTAACCTCCTCGATCTCTTTTCCCTCCCATCTCCAGTTTTCTGTTCTTTTTCTCCCACCCTTACAAAACTTCATCATCCTTGTCTTCCCCACATTCACTTCCAGCCCCTTCCCCCTAAAATATCTTTCCAATGTCTTTATCATATCTTTCATCTCCGCCGCTTCTCTCGCCATGACCACGATGTCATCCGCGTATGCTAACATATGCACCTTTCTACCTCCCACCACCAACCCTCCCATTTGCCCCTTCCCCAATCTATCCTCCAGGTCCGCCGTATACAGTGCAAACAGACTTGGGCTCAGCGGACATCCCTGCCTCAGTCCCTTCGTCGTCCAGAACACGTCGCTCAGCTTATCTCCCACTTTTATCCTAGCCATAGTCTCCATGTATATTTCCTTCACTCTCGCAATTAGGTGTTCCGTGATCCCCCTCCTCCCCATCTCCTCCCACAACTT
>NW_019280685.1:87909-127585 GCF_000648695.1 Onthophagus taurus
CAAATTTGGGTTTAAAGAATCATAAGAAAGAAATGTATGGGAAATAAGAAATGGTTTATGGCACACTGAATCTCTATTAAATTTGCTTTAAAATGTATCTTATTTCGTAATGATATCTCAATTCGTTCTCGAGATACGAGATTTTAAATAAATCAATTTTAAAAATCAATTACGATAAGTTGGTTTTAAAGAATCATAAGAAAGAAATGAATGGGAAATAAGAAATTGTTTATGGCACACCGAATCTTTATTAAATTTGCTTTAAAGTGTTGCTTATTTCATAATGATATCTCAATTCATTTTCGAGATACGAGATTCTAAATAATAAATTTTAAAAAATCAATTACGATACAATGTTAGGTTTAAAGAATCATAAGAAAGAAATGTATGGGAAATAAGAAATTATTTATGGCACACTAAGTCTTTATTAAATTTGCTTTAAAGTGTTTCTTATTTCATAATGATATCTCAATTCGTTCTCGAGATACGAGATTCTAAATAATCAATTTTAAAAATCAATTACGATGCAAAGTTGGGTTTAAAGAATCATAAGAAAGAAATGAATGGGGAATAAGAAATTGTTTATGGCACACTGAATCTTTATTAAATTTGCTTTAAAATGTTTCTTATTTCGTAATGATATCTCAATTCGTTCTCGAGATACGAGATTCTAAATAATCAATTTTAAAAATCAATTACGATGCAAAGTTGGGTTTAAAGAATCATAAGAAAGAAATGAATGGGGAATAAGAAATTGTTTACAGCACACTGAATCTTTATTAAATTTGCTTTAAAATGTATCTTATTTCGTAATGATATCTCAATTCGTTGTCGAGATACGAGATTTTAAATAAATCAATTTTAAAAATCAATTACGATACAAAGTTGGGTTGAAAGAATCATAAGAAAGAAATGAATGGGAAATAAAAAATTGTTTATGGCACACTGAATCTCTATTAAATTTGCTTTAAAATGTATCTTATTTCGTAATGATATCTCAATTCGTTCTCGAGATACGAGATTTTAAATAAATCAATTTTAAAAATCAATTACGATAAGTTGGTTTTAAAGAATCATAAGAAAGAAATGAATGGGAAATAAGAAATTGTTTATGGCACACCGAATCTTTATTAAATTTGCTTTAAAGTGTTGCTTATTTCATAATGATATCTCAATTCATTTTCGAGATACGAGATTCTAAATAATAAATTTTAAAAAATCAATTACGATACAATGTTAGGTTTAAAGAATCATAAGAAAGAAATGTATGGGAAATAAGAAATTATTTATGGCACACTGAATCTTTATTAAATTTGCTTTAAAGTGTTTCTTATTTCATAATGATATCTCAATTCGTTCTCGAGATACGAGACTCTAAATAAATCAATTTTAAAATATCAATTACGATGCAAATTTGGGTTTAAAGAATCATAAGAAAGAAATGTATGGGAAATAAGAAATGGTTTATGGCACACTGAATCTTTATTAAATTTGCTTTAAAGTGTTTCTTATTTCATAATGATATCTCAATTCGTTCTCGAGATACGAGATTCTAAATAATCAATTTCAAAAAATCAATTACGATACAAAGTTAAGTTTAAAGAATCATAAGAAAAAAATGTATGGGAAATAAGAAATTGTTTATGGCGCACTGAATCTCTATTAAATTTGCTTTAAAGTGTTTCTTATTTCATAATGATATCTCAATTCGTTCTCGAGATACGAGATTCTAAATAATCAATTACGATACAAATTTGGGTTTAAAGAATCATAAGAAAGAAATGTATGGGAAATAAGAAATGGTTTATGGCACACTGAATCTCTATTAAATTTGCTTTAAAATGTATCTTATTTCGTAATGATATCTCAATTCGTTCTCGAGATACGAGATTTTAAATAAATCAATTTTAAAAATCAATTACGATGCAAAGTTGGGTTTAAAGAATCATAAGAAAGAAATGTATGGGAAATAAGAAATTGTTTATGGCGCACCGAATCTTTATTAAATTTGCTTTAAAGTGTTTCTTATTTCATAATGATATCTCAATTCGTTCTCGAGATACGAGATGCTAAATAAACCAATTTTAAAAAATCAATTACGATACAAATTTGGGTTTAAAGAATCATAAGAAAGAACTGTACGGGAAATAAGAAATGGTTTATGGCACACTGAATCTCTATTAAATTTGCTTTAAAATGCATCTTATTTCGTAATGATATCTCAATTCGTTCTCGAGATACGAGATTCTAAATAACCCATTTTAAAAAAATCTTACGATACAAAGTTGGTTTTAAAGAATCATAAGAAAGAAATGAATGGGAAATAAGAAATTGTTTATGGCACACTGAATCTTTATTAAATTTGCTTTAAAGTGTTTCTTATTTCATAATGATATCTCAATTCGTTCTCGAGATACGAGACTCTAAATAAATCAATTTTAAAATATCAATTACGATGCAAATTTGGGTTTAAAGAATCATAAGAAAGAAATGTATGGGAAATAAGAAATGGTTTATGGCACACTGAATCTTTATTAAATTTGCTTTAAAGTGTTTCTTATTTCATAATGATATCTCAATTCGTTCTCGAGATACGAGATTCTAAATAATCAATTTCAAAAAATCAATTACGATACAAAGTTAAGTTTAAAGAATCATAAGAAAAAAATGTATGGGAAATAAGAAATTGTTTATGGCGCACTGAATCTCTATTAAATTTGCTTTAAAGTGTTTCTTATTTCATAATGATATCTCAATTCGTTCTCGAGATACGAGATTCTAAATAATCAATTACGATACAAATTTGGGTTTAAAGAATCATAAGAAAGAAATGTATGGGAAATAAGAAATGGTTTATGGCACACTGAATCTCTATTAAATTTGCTTTAAAATGTATCTTATTTCGTAATGATATCTCAATTCGTTCTCGAGATACGAGATTTTAAATAAATCAATTTTAAAAATCAATTACGATAAGTTGGTTTTAAAGAATCATAAGAAAGAAATGAATGGGAAATAAGAAATTGTTTATGGCGCACCGAATCTTTATTAAATTTGCTTTAAAGTGTTTCTTATTTCATAATGATATCTCAATTCGTTCTCGAGATACGAGATGCTAAATAAACCAATTTTAAAAAATCAATTACGATACAAATTTGGGTTTAAAGAATCATAAGAAAGAACTGTACGGGAAATAAGAAATGGTTTATGGCACACTGAATCTCTATTAAATTTGCTTTAAAATGCATCTTATTTCGTAATGATATCTCAATTCGTTCTCGAGATACGAGATTCTAAATAACCCATTTTAAAAAAATCTTACGATACAAAGTTGGTTTTAAAGAATCATAAGAAAGAAATGTATGGGAAATCAGAAATTATTTATTTCACACCGAATCTTTATTAAATTTGCTTTAAACTGTTTCTTATTTCATAATGATATCTCAATTCGTTCTCGAGATACGAGATTTTAAATAAATCAATATTAAAAAATCAATTACGATACAAAGTTGGGTTTAAAGAATCATAAGAAAGAAATGAATGGGAAATAAGAAATTGTTTATGGCACACCGAATCTTTATTAAATTTGCTTTAAAGTGTTTCTTATTTCATAATGATATCTCAATTCTATGTTAAGATACGACATTATAAATTTCTACTTTTAAAAACTGATGTAATTCCTAATGTCTTAATTTCTGTCAAGTTTGGTTAAATATTGCTACCCATCTTGGTGTTGCAATTTCACAATAATTTGAAAGTGTAACTCTTTAACCAAAATGAATCGGACCCATATTCATATAACATTTTTTCCTTAGAATCGCATCACCTTTCATCTGCCAAAGTTTGTCATAGAGCTAATGGGTCATTCATTAGCAATTGTATAGCAAAACATTTCTATCTAGCTCCAAATAGGAAAATTTTTATTCTTCAAATGATTTTCTGCAAAAGATGATTTTTTTTGTTAAAGTTTTCCCAACTGATAATTGGAGCAAAAATAAATTCTTAGTCAACTCATTCCTTTCAATAACCTAAATTTACTTAATTAACCTGTTATCAGCAAATAAAATTTTGTAATGTTAGTTAAAGCATAATAAACTGTGTCTAAATGATTCCCAAAGGACCAAAAATTTTTATACGCCTATTGGCGACTTTTCCTCGAACAAATAGTGTTTTAGGGACGAATTAATTAACCCCTTTTTAGAAACGTTATACCGTGACCGAAAAAGCGGTCGTTCTAGATCTAGACAGTTTGATATCTGAATTACGTTTGAGTCATCTAGTGCTGCGGTGGTTAACTACACGCAACTCTATGTGTTTTATATAATTTTTTGTGTTTACATAGAAATGAGGAAAAATAATAAAAGACATTTTTCGATTTGAAGTGGTGTATACCCACATAGTTCGGTTCAGTGACTTTAAAAGCCCCTTTTCCAACGCATCCACGATAATAAAGCGTTAGGATTGATAGGAAAGGGATCGTCTCATTTCCATAAAACAAAGGAATACACTTAATGAAACCGCATAATTGACTGTTGAGCTGTGCGAATGAATCCATAAGTCCCGCGTATTGCGTGAGTTTTCCGTATAGATAGGGGGATGTGTATACGTTATTTTCACCCCTTTTTCTGTAATGAACCTTTCAAGTTCAATCATCTTCATTCACACTAAATCAATACTTGGGTATACTTTAAAACGTAATATGGTTAACACATTTTTACCAAGTTGATTGAACTTGGAAGGTAAACAGTTGGAACGAATCCCAAAACGTCGAGGTTGGCTCGGAGGTTGCACGTTGAAATTGTACGATAAGTCTACCGAAGGGCGGACTAACTTAATTTTCTCGTATTAACTTCAATACAATGGGAAACTTTTTCCTCCCGAGATATCGCGAAAAATTCCGTTTCGCCCCTCGGGTTACTTTGTAATTAAATCAAACGACACTCGTAAATTATTTATAGAATACTGAAACCGCCACCAAAGAAAAAAAGATTTTTTGCTGTCAACTCTTTTGGGAAGGTTAAATTTTTGGTGGTGAGATTAAAAAAAACTTCCGCGATGACAAAATTGAGCCATAGATTCGAGTTAGGTCGGCTTTCGAA
The DNA here is from genome assembly GCF_000648695.1 of Onthophagus taurus. Classification (NCBI taxonomy): domain Eukaryota; kingdom Metazoa; phylum Arthropoda; class Insecta; order Coleoptera; family Scarabaeidae; genus Onthophagus; species Onthophagus taurus. The sequence continues at coordinate 93,009 of NW_019280685.1, forward strand.
ATGCAGAATGTCTTTACGCCTCAGGGACTTTCGTTAATTACGACGAACAAGACCGGCAATGACGGGACGGGCTCCTTTGAGACCAGCCAAAGCGCGATTGTCGCTGTATCTCTCGGACTGCGGCCCCATATTCCAGCTCTCTTATCCCAACGGCCCCACAGCTCCACATCGACTTCATATCTGCATATTACGGACGGCTATCAACCTAAGTAATACGACCCAGAAAGCTCAAACACCATTATTAACTCTCAATTTAAACAAATTTAATTTAATTTTTACTTAATAGTAAAGCTTTTTAATAAATACCCTTATGGTTAAACGTCAATTATTACCATACTGTTCAGAGGGAAACTAATTTAATGTCTTTATAAGAACATCCGAAGATCTAGATTATCGAAGACTTGAATAGCCAAGAAGAAAATGCAGAAAACGAAGAGCCTTTGAGAAGAAAAAGACTGAAAAGGAGACACGTTAAAAAAGGCAACTCGTATAAAGGAAAAAAGATTTTTGATGGGAAATGGAAATACAGCATTCCAAAGCAACAGCGAATTCTGAAAGAGAGGTGTTCGTGCAAAATATCTACCAAAAATCAAGGTTCAGCAAAAAAGCCTACTTTAAAATGTTATTTATTTTCTGAGGAGGATAGAAAATCAGAATTCGACAGCTTTTGGAAATTGAGCTGGAAAAAAAAGAAACTTTTTGTGCACCTGAATATGAAATTGGGTGAAACTCAACGACACAGAGATCGAAAAGAAGAGGAGAACTCACGAATGACTACAGCTGATGATGAATGAGCCGTAAAAATGAGGACCCAAGTCAAAAGAAAAGGAGAAGATTGGATGTTACCAGAATAGATTCCCTTAAACTATTTTTAGAAACTCTGCCAAAGATGGAGTCGCATTACTGCAGATCAACATCTGCGAAATTATATCTCGAACCACAATGGCAGTCCAAATAACAGTTGTATGAACTCTACAGTAAAGATTGGTATCATCAAAGGAACATCGAGCCATTTTCTATTAGTTATTTTCACCACTATTTCAACGACATGAATTTGAGTCTATTTTAATGAAAGAAGGATGAATGTAACTTATGTGTGGCTAAAAATGCGAATAATATTTTAGAAGAAGAATACATAAAGCATCAAGAAAAGAAAAAAGAAGCCAGAGAGGAGAAGAAGCAGGATAAAAGCAGTGAGAGCAACAAAGTGTATACTATGGACTTGCAGGCAGTTCTTTTGTGCCCAAAATCAAACGTCTCTAGCTTGTATTATAAAATAAAGTTAGCTGTACACAACTTCACCATTTTCGATATTAAAACGCATGCTGGATATTGCTTCTTATATAATTTTCTACAATAATTTGCTACTTTGCAGAAACCCAGTTGCCACATCTTCAATCTAGACAAGATCTAATTTTTTTCAGCGATGGCCAAAACCGCAAAGCAATTCTGTCCAGTGTCTTATTTAATTTTGCCGTCCACCGCAAAGTGCGCGTTGTCCAGAAATATTTAGAGCGTGGCCACACACAAATGGAAGCTGATTCCATACACTCTTGCATAGAACGGCAACTACGAAATAAAATTATAAATGTGCCTGCAGATTACTTGTCACATGTTCAAAAAGCTCGTAAACGACCAGAACCATATCAAGTAAAATATTTAGAGTACAGTTTTTTCCGAAATTTTAGCAGCATGCACCTTTTGTATATTAGGCCAGGAAAAAGATCAGGAAATCCTACTGTAACTGACTTGCGTGAACTACACACTGAGGACTGGCAGCCTCTTCCAATTAGAGGTAACAAAAAATACCTTTAGGCATACCATTTAATGAGATACCACAATTACATCGAGAAAAATTTTAAATTAAACAAGAAAAGTTTCAACATCTCCAGGCATTAAAAACCACGTAATTCATTTTGAGATTACTCGTAGTACAGTTTGTTGTCGAGTGTTTAGTTGCATGTTTAATTTTAAGTAAATTAATGCTAGTTCTAAGAAATAAATATTTTTTTGAAGTACCTTTCTGTTTAATTTCAAATGAGTAAACACTCATCAACAAAACTATTTCTTTTATTTTTTTCACCTTTTTGTAATGATTTTGTGACCTCGTAACTCCAGATAGTTTGAGATTTAATGGAAAAACCTCGTAACTCCATTGTAACACCTAAGTATTGTATGGATATAAGTACGAAGGCTTTCACGGCCGGTGTGAATTAAACTAAAATTAGAGCTAAAACTAGAACTAATACTAGAATCTTTCGGGTTTTGCCGTGCGTCTTTTAATAAAAGGTTTGACGTTTCGGATGCCATGTTGCAACCTTCTTCAGAAACTGGTTCGAAGTGACGAGATCAAAAATCGGTAACTATATATAAGTCGGAAAAAACTAATTAATAATCAGTTAACGCTAATTACGAGCTAATTATTAACTAATTGCGTTGCGTCCGGTGTGAGGCGGGAAGAGGTCTTCGTGTTCACCACCATCTTCCATGTTCTGCTAAGCTCCCAGCCATCGTCTCTGTTGATGTTATTTTTATGTCGGTGGATCTCTATGGCTTCTCTTGTCAGTCTTTGGTAGTATCTGTTGTCCCTAGCCAGCACCTTTGTTTGTTCGAAGTCTATTCGGTGCCCCTCTGCATGGCAATGTTCCGCAACCGCCACTGCTGGATCTTTTTCAGCCTTACATCCCTCTCATGCTCCTTGATGCGGCACTCGACGTTGCGTCCAGTTTGGCCAACATACTCCCGCTCCTTTTAATGGAGTTAGTTTGTCCTTGGCTATCGGGAGTGTGTTCCGAATTTTGCTGACCGTGCCGTACCGCACTACAATGTCGTTCTTCTTGAGATGCCTAGCAATTAGTTGCGTTACACCTGAAACATAGGGAAGACAGATAAATCCAAGTGGTTTTGTACTTACCGTGTCCTCTTTCTGCTTTCGCTGCTTGATGGCCTGGTTGATGTCCCTCGAAGTGTATCCATTCTTCTGCAGCACGCCTCGTTGCACCTTCTTCAAGTTCTCTCCTTCACATAGTCTCGCTGCTCGCTGAAATAATGTACGGATCACGGACCTCTTCTGTTGGGGATGATGATGATGTGAACATGCCTGTAAATATCTGTTGGTATGGGTCTTTTTTCGGTATACACCAAGTTCTATATCTTCATCATATATCATATATCTTCATCATATCAAGTTCTATATTACCCATACTTGGAAAGGTCTTTGAGAAGTTGGTGTACGCCAGTGTATTTTTTCAAATTCGTGGAAGTATTAATACTAATCAGCACGGTTTTTTTTCCGGGCGTTCAGTCGAAACTAATCTTTTAGAATATACCGATTTTCTATTTGCGTCGCTCGATGAAAATGTTCAAGTGGACGCAGTGTACACCGATTTTAGTAAGGCCTTCGACAAAGTTGATCACTCTCTGTTGGTAAGTAAATTGCAACTTTTTGGTATTTCTGGCAATTTGTTGCGTTGGTTTGGTTCATACGTGTCCGATCGCTCTCAGTCTGTACATATTGGTGGCTATAAGTCACGCTTAATTCACACTACATCCGGAGTGCCGCAAGGCAGTCATCTCGGTCCTTTACTGTTTTTAATTTACATAAACGACATTTTTAATAATATTCTTAATTCGCGTTGCCTGATGTACGCTGACGACTTAAAAATTTATCTTTCTATTCGAAACATCGACGATTGTGTTAAATTACAGGCAGATCTTGATAGGATTTGCAATTTCTGTACAAGTAATCAATTACACTTAAACTTTTCTAAGTGTCACACCATCACATTCACCAGGAAAAAGAATTGCATAAAATATGATTACATCCTTAACTGTGATAAGTTGCGTCGAGTTACATCTACAGTTGATCCAGTTGATCTGGGCTTTATAAAGCGATCTTCCGAGGATTTCACAAACCACAACGCAATTATAAGTATGTACAATGCATATGTCAACAGCATCTTAAACTTTGGTAGCGTAATCTGGAATCCTCAATATTCCGTATATATCACTAGGTTAGAAGGAATCCAGAAACGACTGATAAAATATTTGTGTTATAAAACCCAACAAGTGTACAGTAACAATGCGTCTGGTTGTGAAATGTTCGGATTGTTAACGCTCTCCCAGCGACGAGCATATAATGACGTTTTATTTTTGTACAAGCTTGTCAATGGTCATACTGATTCCCCATCGCTGATGGCGAGAATTGATTTTCATGTTCCTCCTCGTCAGTTACGGTACGACTTCCTTTTTTATATGCCCACTCCACGAACAAACGCATATCGTAACTCGCCTATTCTGAGGATGGAAAGAACCACGGATCGGGTGAGTTGCGATCTTTTTTCGAGTAACCCACGAAATATTAAGTTTGCGGTCCGCGAGGCTGTGAAGACTGCGCACACCATGTGTAATTTAAATATTTAATAATGTTAATAATGTTAATTTAAGATAACAACATATTTGTAATCATATTAAATATTACTTTAAGGTTTTCGCATATAATAATTATGTGGAGCAACTTTATTGGGTTTGTCCTGTTGTTGCTCCCCGATGTCAATAAATAAATAAATAAATAAATTTGTCGTCCTGGCGACCAACACATCTAGGAAAGGTAGTTTTTTGGCAGTTTCTGTTTCCATGGTGAACTTAATCATAGGATTTTGAGAGTTCAAGTGATCCAAAAACTCTTGGAGCCGTTTTGGAACTGGTCACTTCGAACCAGTTTCTGAAGAAGGTTGCAACATGGCATCCGAAACGTCAAACCTTTTATTAAAAGACGCACGGCAAAACCCGAAAGTTTCTAGTGTTAGTTCTAGTTTTAGCTCTAATTTTAGTTTAATAAATATTGTATGGATCTTTAAAAATATTGATATAACTAGTAAACTAGCTACTTACAGTTATACATATGAATAGAGACTGTCCTTGTTGAAAAAAACTGTAAAGATAGATAAATTTATTTGTTTCCTACAAATTTTGTCATTTGGGAGTTACGAGGTTTGCTAATTAGGGTTGAAAATTTTTATTCAAATCATTTCCAAATCACATTTTGAATAAATATTGAAACACTTTGGGATTAAACAATAATTGAGGAAATCATAATTAGGTTATTTTCAAAAATTTTGTTAATAAAAGTTGTTTATAATTAAATATTACATAAATTTGATTGTTAAAGTTTTTTTTTATCATTTAATTTGAATTTGGGGGAGCATTATTCTGTTTTATTTTATAATGGGAAAATGATTGGAGTAAAAACAAATAGGGTTATAAATAAGAAGAATGCGAATGGAATCAAAATTCACTTGTCTTTTGGAAGTAAAAAGTAGGGGACGGAAATAAAGCACGTAATGTGTAAATTTTAAAGCAATATTTTCTCCGTATGAGGAGCAAGAGATCTAAAAGGGGGATGCATTATTTACGAGATGCTACAAAATTACGTGGGAAAAATGAAAAACGTTCGCGACGGCAATTGCTTAACACGCCACCGGTACATCCATCACGCCCATAACGTAATTAATATAGGCTTGTGACGTAAGAGCATAAAATTTACATCTCACGAACATGCCAAGCGATGTTGGATAGTTATTTATTACCTGTGAGACTAATTTAAAGGGTTACGGTCTCTGTAAAACCGGGAAATTTGCTAGTTACCTACTGTATGATTAATACGAGAACTCGTTATGGTTTAATTTCGTTAAAAGTATTTTCCGTTGTTAAAAATGTACTTAAAACTCCAAGATCGTAATCGTTAATCTCCTTTATTAATCATTTAGAACAGTTTTGAGGGTTTATTTCGTCCTGATCTGGGGGAATCCCAGATGCGAATTCCATCTAAATTGCTAAACGCAGAATGACCGGGTTCGAGGGGGTCCACAGTGGCCATAGGTCACCGTCGGTCGGCTCCGTGTCCGAATTATTGCTGCAACGGTGCAGTTAATTACGCCGAGCTTTGCATATGTCGGTATTGAACAGTCATTAGTCAAATGACGGCGCACCGATGCAATTGGGCCTCGTTAAATAAGATTATCGTCGCTATTAATTGAGTGTGACGTGTTGGCCCGTTGAGAACGGTCATAAACTAGCCGCGAAAGCGCGGATCCCCCCATTGTGGTCATCCAAAACGGAGCCCCGTTATATATTCCATCATAAAAACGTCACAAATGCGCCCCAATGATTAATCGAGGTTTTATATACAATTTCTATTTTTTAATACTGTTTCTTTTCATACAAATTTAACGTCAGAATAAACACGCGCTTTCGTACTCGAATTTATACCCTCGAGTCCGTCGTATTGTAATGTAACATTAAAAGAACAAGAAACGGGAGCGAACGAGGAGTCCGTAAACATCCCCCCGTTCTTCTCGCCACGAAGAATCATGGCGCCCCAGAGAGGAGACCCCCGTTCTCTCTTTTCGCCCCGATATCTCTGGAGATCCCGCGGGAAGATGTATGGAGTCTCTTTAACATCGGTTAGTCCGGTCTGAACCAGGGATCCTCTTCCACCATCCTGAAAAGAGAACGTTTCGGGTCTTGATATCTCACGCCAAAGAAGAGAAAACGGCAATTAGGGCTATTAGTTAGCCCGGCGTGTTTAGCAAGAAACTCGTGAATCGATCAATTAGAATCTCCTGTGGGTCTCCCAGTAATTGGGGATCGTTTTGGTGGAGTTTTGCTTTGTTTTAGTGGTATGAGATGTGAATGTAAAACCGATTTGTTGGTGGGATTTTTTATTTAAATGAAAATAATGGATTCAGAGTTACATGAAAAGTTAAAGTGAACTAAAACGTTTCCGTTTCCGTTTTATTCTTTTTTTTTTCCTCGATTCTCCCCGGTTCTTTTATCTCATCCCCGGTACAATTTAATAGAACATCCGTGTACATTTCCGAAAATTCTCCGGAATCAATTTCGCGAACACCCTCGAGACCGGAAGGAACGTCCCGTGTGCGTCTCTTCTCTTCCCGAAAGGTGTGTTTACGTAATGTCGGATTTACATATGACGCAACGCCGACGTCGATGTGCATACGTGCCGTTTTGAACATCGAAGGAAATCCCCACGCCATTTGGAATCCCTCAGTCGATGCTTTTATTTGCCACATTCATTTTTGGTTCAGATCTGAAAGAAAAACTTGTAAAAAATTTTATTAAACAAAAATGTAAGAAGACGAGACGATACATTGTTCTTGTATGCGTAAGAAGTTGCCGAATACCAATTCAGAAAATGAACTTCTTTCCAATGCAGAGAACCCACTAAACACCAAAACTGAACCAGTACATGATAGACAGCTATTTTATTAAAAGAAATGTCCTGCAATGAGTGAAACAACATTGCAGAACATCGTTGACGAGATAAAGCCTATATTTAAAGCAATTTAGTACCAGCTAATAAGATAAAATCGAAACTGAGCGAGATCCTAATAGAACTAGAAACAATCCTAACCCAATCAAAAGACAATACTATATGATCATAATAGGGGATCTGAATATAGAGTGAGAAACAAGATCCTGTCTATATCCAAGCACCTACTTCCAAAGGAAAGATATCCATAAAGTCATCACCAATGATAGAATTAATACACGCAATTGGAATTATTAACAGCAGAAGCTATCGGGACGCCAATATAGATTCTGAGGTAATTGCTATATATCAAACACGAAAACACCATGATTCCCCAAACTTAACATTGAACCATTAAAAGAGGAGTAAACATCGAGTTAAAGGATGAAACATTACTGAGCAATAGGGAGGATGCACCTACTCAATACAAATGGTGAGCTTCCTTGACTAACATATAGGAGAGGTAGCAAAGGCACATGAAGCACCACAAAACCTCACCAACTTACATGCTTCATGCTTGCTAACTACATTCTATAAGGTATTTACAATAATTCTATATGCTCGATTACTGGATTCTGGGTTCGCGGGAAGGCAGGCTGAACCGCCCGCAGCACTTTGACCTCAGCAGATCCCTTGTACTTACTTCCCTCATTTGGTCAGCATTATTGCCCTTCCAGCCATATTACCTTGGAGGCAAAGGCTAGAATTTGTCCTGATTGTGCTGCCCTGATTCCACTCATGCTAATCTGGATATCTCCAAAAATCCTCACCGCATCCTCTGTAGATGTCGGTGTCACTTATTCTCATGTTCAGTAAGTGCTTTTGCAGATGTCAGCGTACAGTGACCAAACGTTCTTCCTGGACAGCCTCATAAATAAATCTGTTCGTTTAGGATCAGGGTACATCAGAACCTCCTTGGCTTGGCGACATCCTGGTGTCCTGTCCCAGTAGTTTAGAAACTTCTTACGTGGTTCCTCTTTTTATTAAAGACCTTATTGTTGGGGCAATAAATGGTTCCGGCGATCCCGGAGGTTCACCTGCAGCTTTCCTTGCAAGTTTGTCCACCATGTCATGAGATCCTCCGTCAGCAGATCGTAATCTCATTGCTAGCGGCTGCCTCACAAAGATTGTTATGGCAGTCCTCAAGCAACGAGGATGAACAGCGATACCCCCCGAGTGAGAGGAGGGCTTGTCTGTAATCAGAATATATTATAATTTTTTTGTTACTAATTTTCTTGGAAATTTCCTCTGCCGCCAGAAAAATGGCCACCAGCTCCGCTTGGAGCGCAGTGGGCCAAATTCCCAGCGGTTTAGAAATTTTTATTTAATTTATTTAACATAATTGGAGAACAGTTTTGTCAGGCCTGGATTGTTCTCCTACCTTTATTTCACACGGTCGTTCGAAGATAAAACGCGTTAGAATCGTATCTACCCTGCCATGCAGGAGCGGCAGTTTGCTACATGCCTCCTCCCATAGCTGGCTAGTCGATTTTCCACATTTATATAGCCTTTTGTCATTAGCTGCTCGCAGCCGGATCATTGTTGCTATCACCACCTCCTCAACGTGATAATTGAGAGGAGGAAGGCACAGTACATTCTCCATTGCTGCTGTTGGTGTGGTTATCATCGAGCCTGTAACGTAAAGACGTTGCAATTTTTGTAGTTGCAAAACAATCGTATTATTTCTAACTCTTGGTCACCAGTTTACGGCGTAAGTCATCATTGGACGTATCACTGCAGTGTATATCCACAGGGATATTTTGGGCGTTAAACCCCAGGAAGTCCCAACGGTCCTTCTGCACTGAGGAAACGCAATGCGTGCCTTATTTATCTTAATAATGCGATCTCCTAGTCAGCGTTTTATGCAGGGTTAACCTCAAATGATTCACTTCATTGGCAAAGTGCAAGGGAACTTTGTTAAGCCAGGGCGCTCTAAGGGTACCCAGCCTTCTTTTCCTTGTGAAGAGGACCATCTCTCGATGGTCATAAATCAATAACACGTAAGTCCAAAATGATAACTTTTGGGAAATCACAAAAAACATTTTTTTTTAAATAGACTTACTTTTTGAAAACTTGAAGTAAGTGTGTATTAAAAAAATGTAACACCGGTAATAAATTGTATACAAAATTAATTCATAAAACACCAAAAACTTATTCAAAAGTTAAATTGTCATAAAATGACCAACAATCCTCAGGTATAACCGATTTCAACTGTTGAAGGTGCTCATATTTGGTTTTTTTTATTTTTATTCTTTGATTATGAAGTTGTTCATATTCATTGTTAGTGGAAGAAATAATTTTTCTTGTTCTGTGTGGTAGCTCTTCATACTCACTATCAAAATTTAGTATAAAAAAAATTGTTTGCGAGTATTTCAAACCTCGTAGATTTGTAACGGTTGGGTCTCCTGGTTTCCTTCCGGGTCTTATTGAAGAATAAACGAGATTATTTTTGAAGTTCCTGAAAAACTTGTGATTCACTAGTTTTGCTTCATATTTTTCAGTAGATGTTCTGCTAGGCAAAAAGATTTTTCTGTTCTTTAGTTTCCTTTCAATGTTGGCATGAACGCTATCACACTCCATTTGTGTGTGTCCTTTACCCAAAAACTTTTGTTCGATAGTCACATTCAGTTCTTCTGATAGACGTAAAAGGGCGTTTGACATAATATTATTCCGATTTTGATAGGTACACCCATCTGAATAAATGATGATAGGTTTACCATCATTAAGGATTCTTTTTGTGTAGTCAAAGATAAATGACACTAAACTGTAAAATTATGAACACATAACTTAGTTTTGAAATAAACACAACTGGCATTCAATGAAGGACAAACTTTTACTGCCTGCAGATCCATCGTAATCACATGATGTCTACCCAAAATCTCTTTGTCTTTTGCTTTTTCTTCTCTAGCTCTTTCCTTCTCTTCGCAATGCTTTTCCCATTCTTCAACTGATAAATTCTTCTCCTCGTATTGGCAGCAAATGTCACACTTGTCTTTTTTTTTGTTGATAGAGACTAATGTTCATTCTTTTCGTCATTTTTGTTAAGGAATTTTGACTCATTGCAACTTCATTATTTTGCAACTCTCTTTGTATACTGTATATAAGTCAACAATACTAAAAAACGACTGCTCCAAATATAATTTATTCGTGTCTTTTCGGCAACTTCATAAGGTTTTCTAAAAATGACTTCATAAATTTATTTTTTGGTGCTCGTTCTGATAAAATGCCTCCAACTCTTGGTCTTTTATTCTTTTCGTCATTGATTCCATGTTTACTTTGCTTGACCCAATTACAAACTTGTCATTCTCTTAACCCCAGTGTGGAAAGGAACATTTTTTTGCATGCAGGATAAATGCCATCGTCTATTTTTTTTTTGTTTTTCGAAAATTTTCTCCTTCTGATCTTCTTTGCTGAGGTGGTACTTTATTTACTAAATTACTTTTATGTGGGTCTCTGACCCCACGATAAATCTTGCCAAAACTTTTTGAAAACTTCTTCACGTTTTAAATCATTAATTTCATTGCATCTTCTCTTCTTGGATTTTCGGGAAAAGTTTGAAATACAAGGTATTCCAAGTTTTCTTTCTTCTCTTTCAACGTCTTGAAATGTTTTTGACTGATTAGGTGGCCTTCTGTATCCTAGGTACGCTTTTCCCTTCATCCTCAGATCTTGATTTATTTTTTTAGTATTCCTACCGAGTTCGCGTTTTCTTTTAGGGGGACCTTGATCTTGTAGATTGAAAGATTCCGATGTGAGTGATGTGGCTGATTCTGATTCTAGGTTCTCCTCTGTCCTGACACTGATATGAAAATCTCTGTCCTGACCTACATCGTCGTTTTCACTTTCTGCTTCAGGAACATTGATATTGGTAGCCACAGTCTCTTGCAAATTATATACAGCGTGCTCCACTTCATGATCTGCACAATTAGCAGGATCCATTGCCAAATCAGCAATTTGATTCTCTTTTTCATGTGAGTCATTGTCAGGACCAATGGTATTTTCTTTGGTCTATTTTCATCAATTTGGCACATCAGAAGCATTCTTTTCGATCTTGAAGTCATTATAGTTTATTGTCTTCCTTTACAAAATCGGCTAATCACTTGAACGGACATTCGTCGTGTTAAACTGCTGACTTACGAGCTATTGAATTGATTTTTAATGATTTTATTTTACGTGGTATTGTTTTCGCTCCATTTCCCCGGTAATGGATTTTTCAAAGCTTGCTACCGTTTAATAGATAACGCCTCTAATTCTAATGAATTGAAAAACGTTTAAATTTGAGAATAGCAATTTTCGAACTTACGAGGTATTGATTTGAGACCATCGCTCTGTTTTATTCGGGTTTACCGACAGAGAATTGTCTCGACACCAGCGTTCGATTATTCTCAGTCCTGCCTGCATTCGGTCACATAGGACGTTTTAGAACTTCCCATGAACCAAAACGGCTAGATCGTCTGCATAGGCGCAGACATTGAATTTTTCAGATGATAGTTGTCTTACAAGGCTGTCCAGAGTGAGATTCCATAGCAGGGGTGATAGAACTCCACCCTGCGGACATTCTCGTTCAACAATCGCTGTTATTTTGTTATCTTTCGGCCCTTTTTGAGAGCATATTTAGAATCCAGTCCGCTAGTGCAGGCTGGACTCCTTTGTCTCTAAGGGCTTTATTAATTGTATGGAAAGCTGTCTCAAAGGCTCCTTCAATATCTATAAATACTCCGAGAGTGGACTCTTTGTAGTCCAAAGATCTGTCGATAACTCCTAAGATATCTTGTAGGGCAGTTTCTGTTGATCTTCCCAAAGTGTATGCATGCTGGCTTGGGTGCAGGGGAAACCTTTCCAGTGTCGCTTCTCTGATATATCTTTCACATAGCCTTTCAAGCGCCTTCCCGACGAACGAGGAAAGACTGATTGGTCTATATGATTTTGGGCCAGTGTAATCTCTCCTTCCAGGTTTAGGGATGAAGACTACCTTTACTTCTCTCCAGGATAAGGGAACATAGTGGAATGCTAAGCAACCTTTGTATATTATTAGTAGGTGTGGTAGTAATGCTCGATTACTACCATACACTAACAATGGGATAGGAGGATTCACGAAGAGCAAACCCCATAAATAGAAATAAACTGTACAGCGCCGTATTACAATTAGAAATAACACGGCACCTTGTCAAGGCATAAGACGGACTGTCATAGGGACCAACCTGCATTCGATAAGATTATACAAAGTTCTGGAACAATTTTTAATAGCAATGTATGGGCAGTATAGAAAGAGGTGTCGTAAAGACGTTTATAAGTCTAAAAAGGGCCGGCTGAAATAGCTGGAACATATCTGGAGAATGAGCGAACACAAAATAGCCAGAAAAATAATAACACAAATGTCCCAGGGTCAGCAAAACTAAAAGGGGAAGGCCAAAACTACAGTATATGGACGATGTAGAAAGTAACTTAAGAACCATGTAAAAACGTTCTATATAAGGCTGCACCGCAAGTAGATGATGCTGATTGCTTCAGTTCTAGAAGGTCGTAGGGAGGGATAAAACTTGTCACATAGTTTTTCCATAAATAATACGTTATTGATCTTTGCTATTTTATCTCTAACAGGTTGGTTAGAAAATTAATATCGAAAAACCATAAGTTATGGTAATTGGAAATAAAATAGCGAGTATAAAATGTAAGGACGAGGAAGGGGTACTCACCAAGATGATTCTTTCGAGTGTTTAGAAGTAAAAATCTTTATATTGGGATATGTTGAAGAAGTAATTAATGGAAAGCTGAAGAATCTTATTAAGTTATTACTGTCTAAATACGAAAAAAGAAAATATCTTCGCAAACAAAATTGTGGTAATAATAACAACCAATGTATGAGTATCCTTTTAAAACAGTCCAACTCAACCGAAGACCTATCAAACATCTTATTTCTTCTTTGATGTTATGTACAGCTTAGTTTTCTACTGCTAATTCTGTCTCATCAGCAATTCTACTACAATCAGTAATTGCCTCTACTAATTCTGCTTCATGTCAGATTTTTATACAATTTAATCAGTACCAGAAATAAAGATAACAACGTATAAGCCTTTAGCTCTTCTGCATTTTTGGTAGTATCTTTTAATTTTTGACAAGATTCCAAATTCTGCTACAGCCGAAAGATCCAAGCTGCATAGATGGCTCTGCAAAAGTCGATGATCTATAAATTACACTTCCAAGACAACAACTTATTGGATGAAGAACTTATTGGAACAAATGTAAAGGATTTTTTCTTGTTAAAAGTAATTATTAAAGAATTAAAATAAGTGAAAGAAAAAATTCTTGATTTAAGAAGTAAAACATAAAATCTGTTGAGAAGTTGATGAAGCTCGTAATTTAACGTGTACCCACACAAAATACACGAGAAACCAAAAGGGACGAGTAAAAGTAACCGGGGGTGAATTCGTAAACCCCATTTGCATAAGAATGAGTGCTCGAGTTTACTGCGACGCGACGTTCTTCCCGTCACGTCATAAACGTTTTCTGATTATTCAAAGACACACGAGTTCACCCTTATTTATAATTTTTCGAAACCCCTTTCTCGTAACTCCCCCTCACCAGAACGTTTTTCAGCAAAACAAGCATTTTCAATTACGTAATGAGACATTGTTAAAATCGATTTTGTTTAATTATTTTTTCGTGACTCGATGTAATTAAAAGTTAATTAATGAATTGGATAATTTTTTCTTATAATTTAAAAAGATAACGTAAAGTTGAAGTCATAAAACAATTCCGCTGGAAGTATTTTAATCAAACTAAATTTACGTTTCTGAAAATTCCGGCTGCTAACTTATTTCCAAAGATATCGGGGAACTGTTGGCGTGCGAATTCCCGATGGAGATCTCAGGTCGATACCAGTTTCTAGTGCTAACAATTCCGGCAGTTTTACTTCTGGCTGTCGCACTAAAGTGTAATAAAATTCACGTTTTCCCCCCTTTCGGTTGGTCCACCCCCCCGGAAAACCGTCTCGCGTCGGTACCCCGGTCGTAATTTTAACCGTTCGGTGGCGGATAGCTCCTCGGTCGTGTAAAAAAAAGTAATTTTGCCGTGGGCCCCCGGTACACAATCTCACTCGCTCTCTCTGACCGCCCCCGCCCTTCGACGGCCCCGAAAAGCCCCGGTCGATTGCATTCGATGGTTTCGCGTTGAATTATGCATTTGACGGCTATATCGCAAAGTGTGAAACGCGTTTAGGAGCCGATATGGTGCCCTATTAAAAATGCAATCGAAAATTTCGCAATGACAGAGAGCGGAAAAGAGGAGGAGGAAATATCTGATGCCAAGCGAGAATTGGATTGTTGTCGAAAAATTCGTTAATTTGGAAGTTCTATTTATACTTTCAATGCATAACAAATAGGGGTTTTTTGGTTGTTTTGGCAATTTTTAAGTTGAATCGAAACAAATCATCTAAAAATACATGTTTTTAATTATTACATTCACTAATCTCAACACAAATTCCCCATTTATTTCTGGCATAACCCTCCACACATCGACAACCTTTAACAGGAACAAATGTCATAATAGGACAAGGTTCATCTAACGACCAACACGTTAGATCACAAGCTCCTCCTAACGTAGTATACTCTTCAGCTCCTCCACCACATTCGCATGGTGTATCTAAAAATTAATTTATTACAGAAATTATTTATTTTATTAATAAACTTACGTGAAATTGAAACTGAAATGATTGTTAATAAGACGAAAATTGCAATAAACTGCTTCATAGTGATTGGTTTTCAAGCCAGGTTTAGCAAAAGTGTTTAAGAAATTCTGAAAATGGTTGCTTTTATACTTAATTTTGGATGTAAAATACTTTTGTTTATGTAAATATGTTAATTAATGTTGTGAAAAAAAAAAAAATTATTTAATGCTTAGAAAAACGTTTTTTGAAAACGATAAACCACGTTTTTCCGATAAATCAAAGTGAAATAAAATATGCTTTTAAAATACCATAATTAATACTACTAAATTCTTTTGACGATTCTACTTATCGAACAGTTCATGATATTAATTTGAATCGGTGAGATGAAAAACAGTACAAGTCCAAAAATGTAGTTCTGAGTAAATCAATAAAACCTATAATAGTTTAAAACTATTTGAAATAGCATTTTTCCTTCCACAGGATAGTCATAGTTCTTTTAATTTCTGATTGTATCAAGTAGATATATTTCGAGAAAAGCGTCCATAAATTCAGTTATGCCCTAAAAAAAGTTGTGGACTTATACTGTTTTTCAACTCAAGCGACAAAAAAAGGGTTAATAAAATGATAAAAAGACTCAAAAAATAAAAAACACGACGTATTTATTACAAAATTTGTATTTATTTATTAAACAATAGAAAATCAGAACAGAAAGTCTAGTTATTCTCTTCAGCATACTTATACTTTCTATATATTTTCTTAATATCATCCACTTTCTTCTTGTTAATGGGAACAGGTTGGTTAAAACTATAACGCTTATCGGTGGGGAGGACAGGATTTTCCTTATTCTGTTTTAGGAGTTTAAAGGTGAATGATATAAAACCTCCTATATATTCCCATGTTGTGACATAACCAGGAGTGCTACTATCGTAAGAAAACTGCCTATAGTTGGAAATGGCGAATGTTTCTGTTTTGGCATTGTTTTCGCGAAGGAAAGTACAAGTTTCCTTATAGTTCGAAGACCACCAGTTTTTAAAGTCAATTATATCAGGAGATTTGATTTGCGTCACAGTGAATGGTGAATTTTTTCTTGCGGACTTGATCATGTCTTTATAGTCTTCAGGAGTCATTACCCTGTCATGTCGTCTAATAGTGCCAAAATCGCGGTCACAAGGCAAGAAGGAATGTCCTCGCATGGGAAAATAGTGGTAAACTTTATTGAAACGTTTAGTCGCCTGTAGTGCAAGCAGGAATCGGACCATTGTATGATTGCGGTTCTGACCCGGGCATCTGTCAGAAAACAAATGCTACTCCGTAATCTCAGCTGGAATATAGTTTGTTATATAATGATTCAGGAAAGTGCAAACCTCATCGGGCCCCTTGCGTGTCTGTCCTTCATGGTATGTGTAAAAATGTCCTGTATTATTTTTCATATTGTGTACTTCAAAGCCTGAACACGAAAATGTGAGATAGAATATAAGCTCATAAAAGCTTGTTTACATACAGGAACACGGCCACCCTCTTTCATGATAAAATACAAAAAGGTAGAACTTCTCTGCATTATAGGTTCATTGTGCCTACTTCGACGCCTCTGGACAGCTTTTGCTTCCATTAGCCCCTGAAGGAAGGTGTCCTGCTCATTCTTAGGTCTACCGTCGTACAATTTTGACATTATTGCTCTACGTTCTACATCAGTCAATTGATTCATACATCTACGTTTACACCTGTAACAATGTAATAAAGTGTGCATGACGTTTTCTTCTGCAAGTGGTCAAGATATTGATTTTCTCCTCATATCTTGCTAATTCGTTTGATGATTTGCTTCCCCTCATTATATTTCACATTTTCGCATATTATTTTGCTTTAATCACTTCTCCTCATGATAGTTTACTTCTGCGCATAATATTTTTTTTCTGGACTTGATATTTTAACAATAAAATATTGATTCAACGCTTCATGTTCAACCTGTGACTTGATACTTTACTTCTGCACATGACGCATTCTTTTGCAAATGATCATAACAATGTTTTTCTCCGAATATCTTGCTTATACTTCTATTAACTTGCTTCTCTCCATGATATTTTGCTTTTGCCAATGATATTCTACTTTCGCGCTCAAAATTTAACTTCCGTACGTTTTGTTTTTGCTCTTACTGTATTTGCATTTACTTGCCAAGTATGATTTTGTATCTTTGAAAGTACTTTACCCGTAAAATTGAGTTGGCTTTAGTTAGTTATTTATGCAACAGTTATTAGAATAACAATAAATGGTTTAGTTAGACGTCACCAAAGCGAATCATTTTTCTAGTACGCTCATTTCAGCTTATATTTGTAACATTGCAATATCATTTATTGAGATAAACCAAAAGGATCTTGATATGTAGAATTAGAATTCAAATCTTTCCTTCAAATTAAAATTGCCTTAGGAGAGGTAAAGTGAAACACACAAAGAGGAGGTATCATAAATGGTATGATATATCTTCGATCACACTATAAAAATCCAGCAAATAAATAATAAATCATCTAAAAATAATCATCTAAAAATACATCATTTATTTCCACATATAATCATTTCGTTTTTATTAAGAACTAGTACTGTTACATTCACTAATCTCAACACAAATTCCTCATTTATTTCTAGCATAACCCTCCAAACATCTACAACCATTAACAGGAAGAAGTGTCCAAATAGGACAAGGTTCACCCAAAGACCAACATGTTTGATCACAAGCTAATCCTAACGTATATTCTTCGAATCCTCCACCACATTCACATGGTGTTGTCTCTAAAAATTAATTTATTACAGAAATTATTTATTTTGTTAATAAACTTACGTGAAATTGAAGCTGAAATGATTGTTAATAAGACGAAAATTGCAATAAAGTGCTTCATTGTGATTGCCTTTCAAGCTGCGTTTAGCAAAAGTGTTTAAAAATTCTAGAAATGGTTGCTTTTATACTTCATTTTAGATGTAAAATATTTTTGTTTATGTAAATATGTTAATTTTGTGATAAAAATAAATTATTTAATGGGAAATGTTTAGCAAAGCGTTTTTTAAGAATGATAGACCACGTTTTTGCAATAAATTAAAGTAAAATAAAATATGTTTTAAAAATACCATAATTAATAATTTAACTCCTAATCAAGTCCACAATACTGATGAAGTGAGAAAAATGAAAACATAGGTATCTTGTCGGAAAAGTATCTAAAGATACAATAAAGAACAATTGTATATTGTATAGCTGAACAAAATTGAGAAGAAAACTTCATAAAGTAAAATATTGAAGTGTGGTATCTTCATTTACTTCCTAATACGTGTTAATTTGTTTCTGCACTACATTATTAATCTATAACACATGATATTGTCCTCTGCAAAAGATTATGGCAACAACTCTATTCCTAATATTGCAGTTTTTCATCGAAAAAAATATTTGTGGAATGATATTTGGCTTCTGCACATCTTATTTTCTTTCTGTCTTTGACTTTTTGCTACTTATCTTTCATGTTTTCTTCTGCAAATGATCATGATAACGTTTCTCCCCTAATATTTTGCTTTTGCCAATGATATTCTACTTTAGCACTTAAATTTAAGTTCCGTACGTTTTGTTTTTGCTCTTAATATCTTACTTTTGCTCATGATGTATTCTACATATTACAATTTTATCGTTTTTGCACCTGATATTTTGATTTTGTTAATGATAAAGTGCATCTACACATTACTTATTTATTCTTGAGCCTTATTTCTGCATATTATCTCCTGCACCTGTCCACTTTACTATTTTTACTCGAGATAGCTGCCCATACTTATTTTCCAGGCTATACTGCATTACTACTCATCTCATATAGAACTGCTTTGTTACATGACTAGCTTAAGTAAGTTTCTTTTTAACATATCATAATACCTTTAACTCTAAACTGGCAATAACAGCATTTTTGACCAATGTAATGCCACCACAATCGATTCGTTACATCAATTTGTAATGAAATATCACTTGTACTTTTCCATAGCTAAGGGAGGAAGCAAATAAATAATAAAGAGGGGGTCAATTTTAAAATTGAATCGATACAAATCATCTAAAAATACATCATTTATTTCCACATATAATCATTTCGTTTTTAATAAGAACTTGTACTGTTACATTCACTAATCTCAACACAAATTCCCCATTTATTTCTAGCATAACCCTCCAAACATCTACAACCTTTAACAGGAACAAGTGTCCAAATAGGACAAGGTTCGCCCAAAGACCAACATGTTTGATCACAAGCTCCTCCTAACGTAGTATATACCTCGAATCCTCCACCACATTCGCATGGTGTATCTAAAAATTAATTTATTACAGAAATTATTTATTTTGTTAATAAACTTACGTGAAATTGAAGCTGAAATGATTGTTAATAAGACGAAAATTGCAATAAACTGCTTCATAGCGATTGGCTTTTCAAGCTGGGTTTAGCAAAAGTGTTTAAAAAATTCTGGAAATGGTTGCTTTTATACTTCATTTTGGATGTAAAATATTTTTGTTTATGTAAATATGTTAATTTTGTGATAAAAACAAATAAAAATAAATAATTTAATGGGAAATGTCTAGAAAAATGATTTTTAAAAATGATAAACCACGTTTTTGTGATAAAGCAAAGTAACATGAAATACATAAAATATGTTTCAAAAATGGCATAATTAATAAATTTTTCTAACGATTCTACAACGCTGAGGAAAGTGTAGATTGTTCTGGAAAGATTTACCAAGTGTCTAAAAATAGGCCAGAACAATGAAGTAGATGAGTAGGACTTAGAAACCGAATTTTTAATTGTATAGCTGAATAAGATGCCACAAAATTGAGAAAAAAACTTCACAAAACCAAGATATTGAAGTGTGGTATCCTCATTCCCTAACAA
Organism: Onthophagus taurus; assembly: GCF_000648695.1. Classification (NCBI taxonomy): domain Eukaryota; kingdom Metazoa; phylum Arthropoda; class Insecta; order Coleoptera; family Scarabaeidae; genus Onthophagus; species Onthophagus taurus. Next base: position 112,900 of record NW_019280685.1, read on the forward strand.
TATATCTAGTAACTTGGCAAATTCACTAATCAGCCATTACGAGATATTTGATGATGCCAGAATATCAAGTTCCTATCTGCATCTCGTATTTTGCTTCCAAACCTATTCATTTGCTTCTCTTTTCTTTTTGGTCTTAACATATTGTTTCTGCAAACGATGTAATGTTATTGCCAATGTTGATTTTAATGTTCTACTTGTACCCATGATATTTTGCTTATAAGCATGATATTATGGAATGTGTTAAATAATTTAGCCAACTCCAAAAGGAGCTGAATATGCAAGCGAATAATTCGTAAAAGTGGGTATTCTTGACTTAACATGAAGATATATATGTTAGAATTCTGATCTTATTTGATTAAGTAAATTTCCACTTGCTCATAGTGTTCTTTTTGGCTGGGCAAGTAATCTTCTGCTCAGAGCTGACAAAAAATGGGAAAATCTAACCTTCTAATTAAAACAATGCTGTTAATTAGTACTGCTAATAAGTTTGCTGTTTATTTTTAATGGATATACAAAGAAACGCTTTTTAAATACATTTTATGGACAATCGCTGGGATCAACGCAGATTCCCCATTGATTTCTAACCAATCCGGTATCACATCTGCAACCTTTAACAGGATTAATAGTTATAATAGGACAAGTCATCGTGTATGTTTGGCAAGTTTTGTCACAAGCACTTCCTCCAGTAGTGTAATGTTCACCTCCACCTCCACAAACACATTCTGCTTCAGGATCTATATCAAAAAGTTGAATTAGTATTATAACCATAAATTTTGATATCATCAAAAACTTACGAGAAAGTGCAGTTTGAAGGATAACTGCTAAGGCAAAAATTGCAAGAAAATATTTCATGATTACTCAGTTTCGTCAAACGGTTTAACATCAACTGTTTGAAAAAAAGCATCGAGTAGACGCATTTATTTATAATTAAATTTAAATCTAATAGATTAGATTAGATTAGTAATTATTTTTACTTTTTATTTTGTGTTGTACAAAGAGAAAAGTAAAAAGACGTGATAAGCATGTATTTGATTATATAGCACGTTTTAACGTTTTTAGCCATATGTCATGTCACCACAATCGATTCTTTACATCAATTAGTAAAGAATTATGACTGGATGGTGATAAGTGATTCCAGTAAATCATTTCAAAGTTGCGCATATGTAGGCGGATTTTAATAACGTAAATGAATAAAATTCTTTTCCTACTTTTACATAGCTAATGGAGGAAGCGCACGAAGATATATCTTGGGCCATACCTTAAAAATCCAAAAATATATAGTCCCTTTGGAATTAAAGTATATGTAACAATATCCGGTATGCGGATCACATCATGATATTAGCGAATAGTGTACAGGGTGTCCCGTTAAGCGTACGGAGCGGCTGTATCTCAACAACGGTAAGGCCTAGAGGTTTGGGAAAAAAATCCTTATAAGCAAAGTGGGCAAGAGAAATAGCTGGAAATTATTTTGAAGTTCGTAATTCGATCGCTAAGGGGCGTAACTACCATAGAGAAACATAAAATTCCCGCTATCTCAGGAAGTTAGACGATGAGCTATAACGTTGACAACATCATTTAGTAGCTTGGATAATACCGCATCGCTTTTGTTTTGCGATATTTCTCATATCTGTCATAATAAGGGAGGGGGAGGCCAATGCGTTTTCATATGTGTACATTTTAATATCTCCTAGACCATTTAACCGATTTGAATATTTTTGGTCTTGTTTGAAAGAGCATTTTATGCTCTTTTTAAAGATATTTTCAGTAAGACCGTCTGCTTGAAAACAAATGAGCTAGAGGACGTTAGTTGCAGCGATTACATATTTTTGTGATTTTTTAAGAAAAGTTAAATGGAACGATACTATTTACTTCACAGACCCTTAGTCACCTTAAAATTTGCTAAATTTTAGTGAAAACCGCATCTCGATATCGCCACCCGTTCTCGAGTTATAGAAGAAAATGTTAAAAACTCGAGTGCCATCAATCGGATCCAGTTACCTTATCGAGAAAAACAAATCACATAACCATGGTAACTGTAAACATGTCATTTACCAACGCAGAAGCGTATGATTGATAGAGCGTATGATGATTTATTTTCAATGTTTCGAATACGATGCAACTGCATGGCAAAAATGTGCAATGCAATTACGACAAAGAAAGACATTTTTCTCTAGAAGTGTTTTTAAGATTGACTTAGCGATTACGGAAAACTGGCAACGTGTAGCCCATTCAGACATCGCTATGAATTCGTAAATCACATTGATGCGCAATGTGATCGTATTCTTCCGGGTGCATACTTTATAAAAGTTTGAAGCCGTGAGTCGCTTTCTTCTTTCTTCCAACCAGTACCCACTATCCGATTGAAATATAGTGTCGCGTTGAAGCTGCTGCTTTTCCGCCTCTGTTATATTTAAAGTTTCTAAAAATCTTTCTTTTTCCTGCTCATATAACTCTTCGTCTAAATCTGCCTTTAAACACGAATCTCCATACTGCTGCATGACATCTAGCTTGATATGATCTTCTTTGAGAAAAATTTATTCGTTTACCGCCCACAAATTTTGCTATTATTGAATTAAACTGTTCGACTATGTTACTGTTTTGTTTCTTTAAAAGACTCCTACTTTGATTTGAAATTGATGAGATGATTTGTTGCAATCTATAATACATTTCTGGACAGGAAGTTCTCATTTCCACAACGTAGTTTGTTTCTTCTTTTGGAGTGCAATAGTACTTTTCACAGTTGTCGTGGTGGCCTAAAATATGATAGAAAGAGTTGTCGATGTCCTTTTTTAAAAGATGTACAGCATTTTCCTTATTTTCATCTCGTCTGTGGTTTATTGCTCCATTTACCGCAGAACGAAAACGTAAAATATTTTTGGCAATTATTTTACGGAACTTTAACATAAATCTGGTTTCTTTAGTTATTGCTGTTAATTTATTGCAATAGTTTCGTAATAGATGATTGCAGCATTCTATTTTTTCTACAGTTAAATTTTTATACGGTCTTGAGTCCAATATTCGTTTATAGGTGCTGCTATCTCCATCAGCAATCACTGTCGCATACCGCAAGCCGTATACTTCTTCACTAACTTTAAAGCCTTGTACCAAACCTTCTGATTCCATTCCTGTGGAACTTCCTTTATAATTTTTAAAACAAACGTGGTCTTTGTCTGGTTGTTGAGCGCAAAGACAACGAAATTTATTTTTGACAGCAAGGTACAAAACTTTTCCTGATTGAGCACCTACGATAGCTGCAGCACCTGACAACGCGTTATAATTTTGTTTGTAAGATCTTTTGCTCCAACAAGCGTCGGCCACAACAGTTATTAATGGAACACCGTCATGATCCACTTTACCATTTTGTATGGCATATGTGGCTTCTTCAACTGCAGCCTCTTTCATAACTTGTACTGCAACACTCTCCCACCCAAGCATCAGCTACTCGATTTTGACATTTTTGGTACAACTTAGATGACATGAACGGTATATTTAAAACGGAAAATACTTCCTCCATATTGAAGAAACCACTTCCAATACTCATTGTACCTTGGACAACATCTTCGTTTACAATATCTTNTCGAATTACGAACTTCAAAATAATTTCCAGCTATTTCTCTTGGTCACTTTGCTTATAAGGATTTTTTTCCCAAACCTCTAGGCCTTAACGTTCTAGAGATACAGCCGCTCCGTACGCTTAACGGGACACCCTGTACATAATCTGCAAAACCTACTAAATCGGGTTAACGAAGAAAGCCAAAGACGAGATGATGGTTAGTAGGAACGATACTCCACACACTCGAATGCATGTTGATGAAAATATCATCGGACAGGTCAAACAATTTAGATACTTGGGATGCATGAAGGATGGAACCCGGATCAAAAGATAAGATGCAGGATTGAACAAGCTTATCGTGGCTAAAAAATATCCGCCGGTGGATAGAGATACAGAACTTCCAAACATTACAGACTATTGCACACAATAAAACCATCTAATAGGAAAAGCAACGCCTACGCAGAAATTTACATGTCACTTTAAGAAGAAGAATTGTTTACATTTTGGCGCTTTTTGAAAATAAAGTTAAAACAATATTCCTTTCTCCAAAAAAGGGTTGTAATAAAGAACTAAAACATTTGTTTTGAGTTGTACCAAATTTGAGGTTTTCAACTTAATTGGTTATCTTGTAAAATGTGTTTGAGGGATAGGGCTTACTCTAAATATAAGCACTCTAAGAATATTAATGATCTGTATAGTTACAAAGATTTGAGGCGGTACGTGGAAGGAGCGATAAGAAGAGAGAAAGAGGCATACTTTGGTTCGGTGGTGGCTCAGCGTAGTTCTGCTAAGCTATGGCGGGTCCTTCGTGATTGGGGTGTCGCCAGACAGAGGCGCCAACCATTGCCCGGGAGTTTAGGTAATGCAGATGAGATAAATGATTATTTCGCTAGATCTTCTGAATTGGGAGGGGTTGTTGATCAGGATGTTGTTGACTTCTATAATAATTCTAAATTAAATCCTACTAATAATTTCCTATTTGAAACGGTAGATGAATACATTGTCGGTTCACTACTTTTGAAGTTAAAATCAGGCTCGGTTGGTTTTGATGGTGTTTCATCCTTAATGTTGCATCTTTGCTGTCCCCATATTCTACCTTTTGTAACACATATTATAAACTACTGTTTAGCTAACTCAGTTTTTCCAGACGCTTGGAAAACTGCTAAAGTGATCCCACTGCCTAAGATAGCCAATCCTACTTCGTGTGGTGACCTTAGGCCGATTAGTATTTTGCCTGTTTTGTCTAAGATTTTGGAAAAAATCATGGCCTTTCAGATGAGATTTTTTGTTGAGGGTTGCAGTGTTTTGCCGACGACACAGTCTGGGTTTCGTAAAAATCATGGATGTGGTACAGCATTGATGCATATAACTGATGATATACTGCGGGCAGCTGATGATGACATGGTTACGGCTTTAATTCTTTTCGACTTTTCGAAAGCATTTGATACGGTGAATTATACAGTTTTGGATTCTATTCTAAAGTACATTGGGTTTTGTACTAATGCTGCTGCCTTAATATTGAATTTTCTTTCTGATCGAAGACAGGTCGTTTCCTGTGGCATGATCGTCTCGGCTGCCCGTGGATTAATGGCCGGTGTACCACAAGGTTCTGTATTGGGTCCGCTCTTATTTAGCATTTATACTTCTGGTCTCCAAAATTGTCTCAAATATTCTAAAGCTCATTTTTATGCCGATGATTCTCAGATATATTATTCTTTCAGACAGGATGATGCTCCTGTGGCCCAACTTAGGATTGCGGGTGATGTTGCTCGGTTTACCAAAATGGCTGCCAGTCACAACTTAAGATTGAATCCCTTAAAATCGGTTATGTTGTTGTTTGGTAGACGCAATGCCCGCAACGCTTGCTCTCATTTTAGAATTGAGCTGGATAGTGGTGACTTGGGCGTTGCGGGTTGTTGTCGTAATCTTGGCCTCCTAATGGATTGTGATGTCAGATTTAGGGATCATGTTACTTTAAAGGTCCGTAAATCATTTGCGGCGCTGAAGCTTATTTATAATATTAAAAACTTTTTATCTAGGGACATTAGGGCGAGACTGTGTGACGCCTTGGTACTCAGCCAATTTAATTTTTGCGACACGGTATACGGCACTTGTCTGGATCAGGTAACTGCCGGCCGTATTCAGAAAGTTCAGAACGCCTGTCTGAGACTGATTTTTGGGTTGCGTTTGAGAGATCACGTTACATGTTTTTTGAAGGAGGTGGGTTGGCTTAATATGGCTAACAGGAGGAAATTACATCTGTTAACTTTTTATCATAAATTACTTTTATTTAAGTCGCCTTCTTATCTTTATAATAAAATATCATTCCGGACTGATGTTCATAATTTGAACATCAGATCCAAGGGCTTGATTACTCCACCTCAGCACCGCTCGGTTTTGTTTCAACGGTCTTTCTCTTTTAATCTACCCAGGCTTTACAACCCGTTGCCAAGTTCTCTTAAGTCGTTGCCACTGAGCACCTTCAAAAAAGGGCTCCGCGAGATCATTGTCTGTGACCAGAATGGGGCTAATGAGTAATTTATATCATTTTCGATTTTTTTTCTATGAGTGTTATTTTTATTACTTTCTCTCTGAATGGCTGTTTTGTTGGTATTAGTATTATTGTCAAGATCGAATGTTTTATGTTTTGTTTTTTGAATTTTTGATTTTTTTTTTTAACGCAGGGTTGGGTGGTAGAGAGGACTATGGTCCTAACTCCGCCCTGCGCACATTTGTAATCTTTTTTTTTTCTGTTGTTTCTATTAATAAAGGCATTATTATTATTATTATTATTATTAAATGAAATTAGACGTTTTAAAACACAATTAATTTTTAATGCAGTTTATTTTAAATCATTACACATTTCAATATTCTGTTTTAATACACTTTAAGGACATTCAGATGGATGAACACAGACTGCAAATTGATCTCTAACAAATCCGCTGATACATCTGCAACCTTTAACAGGAAGTATATTTATAATCGGACAAGGCAATGTAGAGGTTTGGCAAGTTTTGTCGCAACTGTTACCAGCAATTTCGTAATACTCATTTGGACCCCCACACTCACATGCTGTTTCGTTATCTAAATCAAAGAACAATAATTAAGTTAATGAGTTAAAAAGAAATTAATCAACTTACGAGAAAACACGGTTGGCAAGATAATTGCCAAAGCAAAAATTGCAACGAAGTATTTCATGGTTAGTTAATTTAACAAAACTGTTTAAAGTTACAAAATACTCGTTGTATTTATACTAAATTGTTGCAATAAAATATGTTAAATTATTAAGTAATAATTTTATTTTTATGCTTACTTGTAAAAATAAATTATTTTTGTATTCCGGCCCTGTTAACAATCGACAGATTTCGCAGCATAAGGGTAATTCGCTTGCAAGAGAGAATCATTCTACAACACACAGGAGGGATTTGGTAAAAGGGGTTTTCACCCCGCCCAGTCAATAAACCCCCAGTGCAAACGTCACCCCACAATGCCACTTTAAATTATTTAACCTGTTTAATTTATTTTACACTTGAACGGATAAGGTCTCGATTCGCGAAACTAAATTATCCAGATATCATGTGTCGACTCTACAAACGCAGGACTTGTTTATGCAAGATTTGGAATTAGTTGCCGTTACATAACTGAACGTGCCGGTTTAAATAATAAACTTAATTCCGAGCAAAAGTAAATTAAGAGGTTAATTTTGTAAATTTAATTTAGTTAATTTGTTTAGCTCGCGCGGCATCGCACTTTATACTCTTCCGCTTGCATTTGCATAGCTAATGTCTATTGGATTAAGAGTGTAACTTTAGCGTTACCGTGGGGGTTTCCTCATTACGGTCCCGGCGCTAATTAATATGAATTTTCTTAGTTTGGTAATGTAGACGGTCGTCTCCGTGGACACGGTAGACTTCCAACGATGTTCTTTAGTAATTTGCATAAATTTTAAAGAGGGAATACTAAAAATATACAACCAGCTACTGGGATACTAAAATTGGCATGCAAGTATGCAACCAATATCGCAGTGCAATACGCAAATCGCGTATATTGCGATATTGGTTGCATACTTGCAATGATGACGTCGGATACGATAATTATTAAACACACTGTATTTATATAAAAAGAAAATTTGTTGAATAATCTAAGTTGATTTTAATCCAAAATGCGATTATCTTAAAGTTAATAAACTGATTAGCATGCAGAGTCGGTTTAGGCGGACTTAACGTTTCGCGAACAACTTAATCAGGTTGAATTACTTGCGGAAATCTCTGGGTACAATGTGACGGGCTTCCTTCCTTCCCCGCAGTAGACGTTGGGTTATTCCTGTCGGGATATAACCTAACGTAGAACGTTTCCTAATTAATATGCTCGCGAAGTAATAGGCACACGGGACGCGTCAACGGCACTATGACGGTTCCACGTGCCCCACGTGGCGTCATCGCTTTAATTCGGTTATTAAACATTGATAAAAGACGTCCTCGGAAGGTAAAAGGGATAAGCACTTACCCTCTAAAATCTATTCTGAAATTATGGCTTAAGATGGCATTTTCATAACTAATATTTGAATTGTTATGAACTTATGAGTGAGTTTAATTTAATTATTTAGGTTTTAATAAGTAATGTCTAAATGTTTCCTTAGTTTTTAAAATTCTGCCTTAATCTGTCATTGTTATGCCATATAGACACTTATTTCGCAAGCTTTCTTGATTTGGCAGAGAAAAAACTTGTTTGGATACGATTTTCTGTTATCATTTCTGGTTTACATTTATTTTCTGACGAGTTTCACATCATGTTAATGACAGTTATGATGCTGAAATCATTTACATCATTTATTACTTTTGGCTTTGTGATTTCATCTTCAGCAATTTCGCCTTTCTAGGACAGTAGGTGGCTAACATGGATGTATTTAGGCCACCAAATTTTATTGAATACACATTCCTAGGAAAGATTTTCGAGGAAGTTCCAATTTGTTCTTTTGAATTGTATCAAGATATCTTTCTCCAATTTTCTAGCTACGCTTATAAAAAAATTGTCAATTAATTTACCATAAAAAATTATTTATCACTTTTAGTTTTTCTGGAAAATGTACAAGATGTTACTGGTAACATTCGGGAAACTGAGCATGTTACAAAATAACTTTTAGAACAAAAGTTGTAGCAAATTTTATTCCTAGCAATATTGTTCTCTTGCATTCTTGCTCTCAGATGCATAGATATCGAGAAAAATATGAAAATTTGATAAATTTCGTTGTTTTGCTAGTTGTTAATGATACTTAACTAATAACGTGATAACATTCGAGAAACTTAGCGTGTTATAAAAAAAGTTTTGGAACAAAAGTTGTAGCAAATTTTATTTCTAACAATATTGTTCTCTTGCATTTTTGCATTCAGATGCATAGATATCGAGAAAAATACGAAAATATGATAATTTGATGATTTTAATTATTTTACTAGTTGTTAATGGTAACACTCCGGAAAAGAAGCATGTTATAAAAAAACTTTTAGAACAAAAGTTGTAGCAAATTTTATTCTTAACAATATTGTTCTCTTGCACTCTTGCTCTCAGATGGATAGATATCGAGAAAAATATGAAAATTTGATAAATTTCGTTGTTTTGCTAGTTGTTAATGATACTTAACTAATAACGTGATAACATTCGAGAAACGGAGCGTGATATAAAAAAAGTTTTGAAACAAAAGTTGTAGCAAATTTTATTTCTAACAATATTGCTTTCTTGCATTTTTACATTCAGATGCATAGATATCGAGTAAGATACGAAAATGTGATAATTTGATGAATTTCATTATTTTACTACTTGTTAATGGTAACACTCCGGAAAAAAAGCATGTTATAAAAAAACTTTTAGAACAAAAGTTGTAGCAAATTTTATTCTTAACAATATTGTTCTCTTGCACTCTTGCTCTTAGATGGATAGATATCGAGAAAAATATGAAAATTTGATAAATTTCGTTTTTTTGCTAGTTATTAGCGATAACGTGATAATATTTGGGAAACGGTGCGTGTTATAAAAAAAGTTTTGGAACAAAAGTTGTAGCAAATTTTATGCTTAACAATATTGTCCTCTTGCACTCATGCTCTCAGATGCGTAGATATCGAGAAAAATATGAAAATTTGATGAATTTCCTCGTTTTACTATTAGCTAATGGTAACATTCGGGAATTGAAGCATGTTATCAAAAAACTTTTAGAACAAAAGTTGTTGCAAATTTTGTTATTAACAATATTGCTCTCTTGTATATTTGCTCTCAGATTCGTCAATATTGAGAAAAATACGAAAATTTNCGATCAAAAGCTAACAGGTTCGTTGTACTAATATTGTCAACGATACCCGTTAAAATACTTTAGAACAAAATACTACAGAACAAAATTATAAAATTGCTATATAACAATGTTGTATATATTGTATAATGATCATCATTCAGATTTTATATAACCACACAGCTTATAACACAAAATAGTCTTATTAGATCTTCCTAAAAGCGTAAAAAGTTATTCACAATCCTGTTATAAATGAATATTGTAATTGTTTTATATGTATCTCTATAAGTGTTTATAAAACAGTTATTTAAAAGCAAATTTTACTGGAGTTTACATTACGTTTGAAAAGTGCGATATAAAATAGTTATGTTACAGTGATATTTTGTCGGTGGTTAAAGCTTTTATATAGCTCCAAAAAAGAAGAATGAGTTATGATAGATCCTATTACAAAATAGAAAGGCTTTAAATTAATATTGACCGTGTGGGACGTTGTCATTTAAGTACACACACGAACGTTTAAGAAGATGTCAGATTTACTAAGTCTATGGAAGAAAATTAAAAGAAATTCGCAAAAAAGTTAAAAAGTGCTATGAAAATATGTTAGGGGAAAATCCTAAAAGGATATTAATTGGAAATCCAGGGACACAATTAAATACAACAACTCATTGTAAACCACAAATAAAGGTCGCTACAGTACAGAATGATTCACCGAGTCTAAAAGGATGCAGTGTCTACGGAAAAGCAACCGAAAGTTTGTTAGTTGAACTACAATCTAACGATAACAATAATGTAGAAACATTAGAGCTCAATAAAAAGGTAACATTTAGAAGTGATATAAGAAAATGAGCAGTTCAACATCGCATATCTCACTTAGCACTAAGAGACCTTTTTCATATCATAAATCAGAATTTTCCAATTGTACTTATTGAGATCCCAGAACTTTGTTAAAAACTTATCCAACTATTACGATGATAAAAATAGGGAATGGGCATTATTGGCATAATGGTTTTGAATGTGCATTAAAGCAAATTGTTTCCCAAATGTCAGACCCTCCAGCTTATATTTCTGTAAATATTAATATAGATGGATTGCCTATATACAAAAGTAGTAGAATTGAATTTTGGCCGATATTGTTCAATATTCATGAATTGCCTGAAGTGCGACCAATAATCATTAGTATTTATTGTGGCAAAGGAAAACCCGCTGATTTGTCGGCTTATTTACAACCTTTTACAAAAGAAGCAAAGGTAATATTATCAAAAGGTTTAATAATCGATAATAAGAAAGTTATAGTGAAATTAAGATGCTTTATATGCGATTCGCCTGCTAGAGCTTTTGTGAAAGACTGAAATATTTCAAAAAAAAAATACCATAACAATTTACTTTTTTATGATAAAATATGTTTTTGTGCAGGTGTTGCAAACTCTAATAGCAAACAAGGATGCCTTAAATGTACCACAATAGGTGAATATTCTTATATATCTCATACTGTCTATTTTCCAAGATCAGGATGCAAGAAAAGAACAGATGCTGTTTTTCGCAAAAAAGCATATGGTTGATATCACAAACAAGAGACTCCATTTACCTCGCTAGATATAGATATGATTGAAGACTTTCCAATTAGTGATTCTCTTCATTTAATTGATTTAGGTATAATGAAGAAGTGTTTATTGGGTTGGAGAGATGGTTGTTTTGGCAACTATAGAAGTAAATGGTCTGCAAGGAAAATTAGCTCTGTTTCAAATTTCCTGCAGAACTGTAAAATGCCTTCTGAAGTTCATAGAGCTGTTCGTGGTTTAGACGTTTTATGTCACTGGAAGGGTACAGAGTATCACACATTTTTNTCAGATTCGTCAATATTGAGAAAAATACGAAAATTGAAAAATTTTGTGAATTTCTTTGTTTTACTATAAGCTAATGGTAACATTCGGGAATTGAAGCATGGTATCAAAAAACTTTTAGAACAAAAGTTGTTGCAAATTTTATTTCTAACAATATTGCTCTCTTGCATTTTTGCATTCAGATGCATAGATATCGAGAAAGATACGAAAATATGATAATTTGATGATGTTCACTATTTTGTAACACTCCGAAAAAGAAGCATGATATAAAAAAACTTTTAATAAGTAATAAAGTAGCTAAGTTAGGAATTTATGATTTTAGAATTTAAAGTATTTAAATGTGTCTAAAAGTATAAGAAGGTATTCAAAAGTTCCAAATTGTCCAAAAGCGTATAAAAGTGATTAGAAACACAAAGAGTGTCTAAATTAGTTAAAAAAGTATCCAATAGCGACATAAAGAATGTGAAAATTTTAATTAATTAATTCTAATTTCAGCTGATATTTTTCTGTAACGCTGTCGTATTTCTTATTAATAACAACTTGAGTTCTCTGAATACAACATAAGGTTCTTGAAGAAGGGAAACGAGCTGGCGTTAAATTGGAATCATTGTACTGGTAATATACCTTAAATGATTAGAAAGTAAACAGGGTGGATTAAACCAGAATAAAATATGTAGCATATCAAGATGGGGTGCCGATGGAGCTATCAGGGGGTGGTCTCAAGGGGCGACAGGTCCTCTATTTCCAACTGTTAAGGGTCGTGAAGGGTGTAGCAAAATATATTAGATACTATTGCAGTTTCAACATTCAGGGCCGTATATAAAAAATTTTTATTACAAAAATGTTTCCCTTTTCGTTGATTCAACATTATTGGAAAGGAGAAGAGACGTAAGTGTCAACAAGGAAGGATCACGAAGTTTCACAAATTCTAAAGTCTAATTTATCTAGTTAGAAACTTGTTCAGAAACTCCATAAATCAGTAATGCCCGAATTCACAAAGAATTTTTACAAAACTTAACGGAATAATAAAATTTAAATTGTCTTATTATCTGACAACAAAGTGATGTCACGCGTTTGAGTTGAGATCATATTTCTCTTTCTCGGTAGAGAATTGTCGCTGTGCCTAGAATACGTAATTTGGTCGTTGGAAATTGCAATTCGGGTCAAAAAGAACGTAGCCCGAACTCAAGACTTATCCTGACAAGTGTCAGGCGAAGGCGAAATTTTCCGCGTGATATATGAGAAATATAAGAAAAATTACGCTCGAAACTGGGCCTCCCGTGGGATATTCGAGAGTCCCGCCTGCTAACGGGATACATGATTAATGAATGTTGTATTACACGACGTCTCCTTACTTATGCATGCATGAACCGGAATCAATTCTAGCAATGTAATGGAAACGAAAATGTTTTCCTTAAATTTATAATCAAACTTTTTACAACAAAAAGAAGTTGTCTAATTTGGAAAATCCCACAGGTAGTTGTTGGGCGTTTTTGAATTTGTTTTTCGGGTTCGACTCACCTGTTTGTATTTAATTACGGGTGAAGAAAACGAGGAAAAAGGAGTCCGTCCAAATTTTCGCCGCAGAAAAGTACCCGCCGGCGTCGACTATGCCAGGTCCCAGTTGTTCCAATTAAAAATTTAAAAACGCCTCCGTTTTCACGTAATAGTTAGCGGTTTTCCACGTTAACGACGCATTTCCCCCAAACGTAACTTCATTTCATGTTATGCTGATTTAATTTCGTCGAAAAATTACCGAGAGAACGTCGTAAATTTACCGTACTTAATACGATTTGCACTAACGAAGGGAGAAGTAAAATAAGTCNCTCTTAGCCAATGAGAGCGCTTAAAACCGCTGTAACCATGGTAATTATCTATCGGTTAAATTTATCAAGAGGTGGTAAAAGTGGGCCTAAACGTGTTTTTAATGAACTACTGGTTAATTAATCAACCAAGTCATTACACTCCGTAATTAATCATAGCTTTTGTGATTATAGAAGCACCCACTTAGGATTTAGGGAAAGTGGTTTTTTTTAACTCATTCAATGTTTCAAAATGAAACCAAGCAAATTTGTCTTGTTATTATGCATCAAGATCTAACTAACCGTGAATAGTGGTCCTGATATTTTACAATAGTTATATAGCTATTATAAAATAATTATTTAATAATTTTATAAACATGTTACAGACGCTCATATTACTTTATCATAAAATAGTTATAGTTATTTTAAAACAGTTACTTAATTACTTTATAGATATTCTATGATAGTTTTATAATGCATTTTGTAATACAATTATATAATATTGATAAAATTATTATATAAAGATGTTAAACAATTTTTATTGTTGCTTTATAGATGTTTATATAACTATTTTATAGTAGATCAAGACACAGCTATAAAATAATTTAAGAAAACATATACAGGATGTCCCGTTAAGCGTACGGAGCGGCTGTATCTCAATAACGGTAAGGCCTAGAAGTTTGGGAAAAAAATCCTTATAAGCAAAGTGGGCAAGAGAAATAGCTGGAAATTATTTTGAAGTTCGTAATTTGACCGCTAGGGGGCGTAACTGCCATAGAGAAACATAAAGTTGCCGCTATCTCAGAAACTTAGACGATGAGCTATAACTTTGACAACATCATTTAATAGCTTGGATAATACCGCATCGCTTTTGTTTTGCGATATTTCTCATATCTGTCATAATAAGGGAGGGGGAGGCCAATGCGTTTTCATATGTTTACATTTTAATATCTCCTAGACCATTCAACCGATTTGAATATTTTCGGTGTTGTTTGAAAGAGCATTTTATGCTCTTTTTAAAGATATTTTCAGTAAGACCGTCTGCTTTAAAACAAATGAGCTAGAGGACGTTATCTGCAGCGATTACATATTTTTGTGATTTTTGAAGAAAAGTTAAATGGAACGATACTATTTACTTCACAGACCCTTAGTCACCTTAAAATTTGCTAAATTTTAGTGAAAACCGCATCTCGATATCGCCACCCGTTCTCGA
>NW_019280685.1:128568-142206 GCF_000648695.1 Onthophagus taurus
ATGCACCATTTTCTCGTGTAGATTCTCCAGTCGATGATAGTGATATTGATAGAGATTATGTACCTAGTGATGCAGAAAAGGTAGATACAAATCAACAGGTAAATGACTTTTTTCATTTATGTGGCATGTTATTGTATTGCCATTGTTAATTCTATGCAAGCAAATTGGGTTGTCATTGGGTGGCTAGTTTAGTATTGCTTTTTCAATATAGAACGATGGTATAAAAGAATCAGATGGGGAAACAGGGAGCAGAACATTAAAACGGATTAGGGCTGATACACCTGAACCTGCCCCTAGAAGTAGATGGAAACATCGAAAAGAAGACACATATCCACGATCAAAAAGAAAAATAAGAAGAAATCTGGGACAGCAGTGACAAAACCAAAAAGACTGTTGCAGCTCGAGAGTTAGAACCTCCTTGTGAGTGTAAAAAAAGATGTAGAGAGAAACTAGATGGTAATGAAAACCGTATTTTCAATGAATTTTGGAATTTGGGATCATGGGAATTGCAGAATGGGTATCTCTTTGGATGCATTGCTATAGCAAAGAAAAAGAGATCTTACAAGACAAGGCAAAAACGACAAGAATCAAGTAGATTCCAATGCGATTTATTCTGTCAATGCTAATGGCCAAACAGTAAACGTGTGTAAAACCGAGTTTCTAAATGTTCACGGTCTGCAAAAATCAAAGGGTAGACTGAACAACATCGTTTCAAAGAAAATAAGAGGAACTCCTGTACCAGAAAAAGATAAACGTGGCCGACCCAATCAAATTAGTGACCAGCAAAACCAGAGTATTAGACAGCATATAGATTTAATACCTAAATACCAAAGTCACTATAGCAGGGCTGAAAATCTAGGGAAAGTATACCTTCACTGTGATATGACCATATCGCGTCTTTATTCTGAGTATTATGTTCCGTGGTGTCAACAACAACATATCAAACCTGTTCTGGAGCACACATATAGAATACAATATTGGCTTTAAATTACCCAAATCCGACACTTGCAAAACTTGTGATCAACTTAACATCAGAATAGACTCTGCAACAAAATTAAATGAAAATCAGAAATTGTCTCGGCTAAACATTGACCTGACGACACATAAAACTAAAGCGAAAGCAATGCAGGATTTGTTAAATAACACGACTCAAGAATCAAAAAACACCAATAATTTCATTTGACTTACAACAGGCATTACCAATCCCGAAATTAACAACGGGTCCAGCGTTTTATTGCAGAAAAATCTGGTTATACAACTTAGGCATTCATGATTGTACAAATGGCAAAGATACCAGAAGATATAGCAAAAAGAGGAAGTGATGAAGTCGCTTCAATCCTCCTAAAATTTCTTATGACGAAGACCGAAATTGACCACCTAATTATATTTACAGATAATTGCCCAGGGCAAAATAAAAATTGGCTAATGATGAGTTTATGGTTACAACTGGTAAAGTGGTCATACTCATCTTCCTTCTGATAGGGACTTCGCACTTATAGAAAAGCGACACCGAAGGTATGCACCACAAGTTTTTTGTCCAAATNAAACTAAGAAAATGGCTCTGCTTCATTAATAATTTCAGGTTCCTCTGTTTCTTCAGCACTTTCAGTTATTTTCGGCTGTAAATTTTGGAAAAAACAGCCTTTTCATATTGTCGTATTTTTTTTTTTGAAATTTTAATTGGTTCAAGATACTTTCTATCTAACTGATCAAGTGTAGTGTATACTGGCCTTCCTCGTTTTGACTCATCATGAACGGAATGTTTGACGTAAAAAACTTTAGTATTCTTATTACTAACTCGAAATGAAAACGCATTAGCAAAGTCTAAGTTATGGCCAGTATTATTTTTTATGTTTGTAAGAGTAGGTGTAAAGTTTAAAAAATCTTCCTGCGTCATAGCTGTGACTGCAAAAGGTATTTTTTTGTTTGATCACCGTATAATATCGTACCATTCATCTGGACAAGAAACTTGTGGTGCATACCTTCGGTGTCGCTTTTCTATAAGTGCGAAGTCCCTATCAGAAGGAAGATGAGTATGACCACTTTACCAGTTGTAACCATAAACTCATCATTAGCCAATTTTTATTTTGCCCTGGGCAATTATCTGTAAATATAATTAGGTGGTCAATTTCGGTCTTCGTCATAAGAAATTTTAGGAGGATTGAAGCGACTTCATCACTTCCTCTTTTTGCTATATCTTCTGGTATCTTTGCCATTTGTACAATCATGAATGCCTAAGTTGTATAACCAGATTTTTCTGCAATAAAACGCTGGACCCNCTGAGAGCAAGAGTACAATAGAGCAATATTGTTAAGAATAAAATTTGCTACAACTTTTGTTCCAAAACTTTTTTTATAACACGCACCGTTTCCTAAATATTATCACGTTATCACTAATAACTAGCAAAGAAACGAAATTTATCAAATTTTCATATTTTTCTCGATATCTATCCATCTGAGAGCAAGAGTGCAAGAGAACAATATTGTTAAGAATAAAATTTGCTACAACTTTTGTTCTAAAAGTTATTTTGTAACATGCTCCGTTTCCTGAGTGTTACCATTAACATCTTGTACATTTTCCAGAAAAACTAAAAACTATGGTAAATTAATTGACAATTTTTTTGTGTCTATATGACATAACAATGACAGATTGATGAATTTGTTAATGACCATATCTAATAACAGATTAAGGCAGAATTTTAAAAACTAAGGAAACATTTAGACATTCCTAATCACTTTTAGACGCTTTTGGACAATTTGGAACTTAGCTACTTTATTACTTATTAAAATCTAAATAATTAAATTAAACTCACTCATAAGTTCATAACAATTCAAATATTAGTTATGAAAATGCCATCTTAAGCCATAATTTCAGAATAGATTTTAGAGGGTAAGTGCTTATCCCTTTTACCTTCCGAGGACGTCTTTTATCAATGTTTAATAACCGAATTAAAGCGATGACGCCACGTGGGGCACGTGGAACCGTCATAGTGCCGTTGACGCGTCCCGTGTGCCTATTACTTCGCGAGCATATTAATTAGGAAACGTTCTACGTTAGGTTATATCCCGACAGGAATAACCCAACGTCTACTGCGGGGAAGGAAGGAAGCCCGTCACATTGTACCCAGAGATTTCCGCAAGTAATTCAACCTGATTAAGTTGTTCGCGAAACGTTAAGTCCGCCTAAACCGACTCTGCATGCTAATCAGTTTATTAACTTTAAGATAATCGCATTTTGGATTAAAATCAACTTAGATTATTCAACAAATTTTCTTTTTATATAAATACAGTGTGTTTAATAATTATCGTATCCGACGTCATCATTGCAAGTATGCAACCAATATCGCAATATACGCGATTTGCGTATTGCACTGCGATATTGGTTGCATACTTGCATGCCAATTTTAGTATCCCAGTAGCTGGTTGTATATTTTTAGTATTCCCTCTTTAAAATTTATGCAAATTACTAAAGAACATCGTTGGAAGTCTACCGTGTCCACGGAGACGACCGTCTACATTACCAAACTAAGAAAATTCATATTAATTAGCGCCGGGACCGTAATGAGGAAACCCCCACGGTAACGCTAAAGTTACACTCTTAATCCAATAGACATTAGCTATGCAAATGCAAGCGGAAGAGTATAAAGTGCGATGCCGCGCGAGCTAAACAAATTAACTAAATTAAATTTACAAAATTAACCTCTTAATTTACTTTTGCTCGGAATTAAGTTTAT
The DNA here is from genome assembly GCF_000648695.1 of Onthophagus taurus. NCBI lineage: Eukaryota > Metazoa > Arthropoda > Insecta > Coleoptera > Scarabaeidae > Onthophagus > Onthophagus taurus. The sequence continues at coordinate 132,302 of NW_019280685.1, forward strand.
TATTTAAACCGGCACGTTCAGTTATGTAACGGCAACTAATTCCAAATCTTGCATAAACAAGTCCTGCGTTTGTAGAGTCGACACATGATATCTGGATAATTTAGTTTCGCGAATCGAGACCTTATCCGTTCAAGTGTAAAATAAATTAAACAGGTTAAATAATTTAAAGTGGCATTGTGGGGTGACGTTTGCACTGGGGGTTTATTGACTGGGCGGGGTGAAAACCCCTTTTACCAAATCCCTCCTGTGTGTTGTAGAATGATTCTCTCTTGCAAGCGAATTACCCTTATGCTGCGAAATCTGTCGATTGTTAACAGGGCCGGAATACAAAAATAATTTATTTTTACAAGTAAGCATAAAAATAAAATTATTACTTAATAATTTAACATATTTTATTGCAACAATTTAGTATAAATACAACGAGTATTTTGTAACTTTAAACAGTTTTGTTAAATTAACTAACCATGAAATACTTCGTTGCAATTTTTGCTTTGGCAATTATCTTGCCAACCGTGTTTTCTCGTAAGTTGATTAATTTCTTTTTAACTCATTAACTTAATTATTGTTCTTTGATTTAGATAACGAAACAGCATGTGAGTGTGGGGGTCCAAATGAGTATTACGAAATTGCTGGTAACAGTTGCGACAAAACTTGCCAAACCTCTACATTGCCTTGTCCGATTATAAATATACTTCCTGTTAAAGGTTGCAGATGTATCAGCGGATTTGTTAGAGATCAATTTGCAGTCTGTGTTCATCCTTCTGAATGTCCTTAAAGTGTATTAAAACAGAATATTGAAATGTGTAATGATTTAAAATAAACTGCATTAAAAATTAATTGCGTTTCAAAACGTCTAATTTAATTTACAAGATAACCAATTAAATTGAAAACCTGAAATTTGGTACAACTCAAACAAATGTGCAATAGTCTGTAATTAGACGGATATTTTTTTAGCCGATAAGCTTGTTCAATCATGCATCTTATCTTTTGATCCATCCCTCATAGATCATGCATCCCAAGTATCTAAATTATTTAATCTGTTCGATGATTGTCGTTTAAATAAGAAGAGAGTAAAATTGATAAATTTATTATATATTCTTTTTTAAAATATTTAAGGATAAGGGTGACGGAAAATTCTCGATGTAAGATCCTTGGGACGACCAATTGGCAGTTAGGTTATGAGATATAGGAGTTGAATTATAGAAACTGACCAGTATCCAATTTAAGTTTGGCGCGAACGAAGGGTCAGAGGGGCGGTAACGGCCCCTAAGGGACAAGCCCTCTTCCATCCAATGATTCAGGACCCTACGACTTCAGCTATCATATCGCAGTTGAGGGTACGACCACCTTCAATATGCCCCAAAGCAAACAATGAATTGATAATGAATATTAATTTTTGGAACGAAATTAAAATATCGATTGATTCCGAATTCTAAATCTTTTGTTGTAACGTTATTCACCTTAAACATTAAGTAATAATCGCGGGAGATGTCGGAGGGTACAAATCCGTTTACGACTCCCACGTCGAGCCGGAAGTTATTTATATTACAATGAGAGCGACCGCGGCTTCCTGATTTGACAAGAATACCTTAACTAAACGACCCCGCTCAATCTACTCGACGGTACCCGAGACTATAAAACCATAAAACGCGATTTATAGGTTTATTGCTGCTGCTTCTCATTTGCCGGGGCGTTGCAAAATGTAACCTTTTATACTCTACCACTTTCAACCCCCTATTTCACCACGTTCTTCACATTTTCTTTAACTTTAAACAAAAAATATATCTTCATACAATTTTTTTTGTCAAATTTATATCATTAGTCATTAAATATGGTACAAATTCATCAGTCTGTTATTGCCATATAGATAATTATTTCGCAAGACAAGGTTTGGCAAACTTTCTTGATTCTTACCGTATCCAAAAATATTTTCTCCAAAGAATGGTGGTGACCTTTTTTCAGCATTTATTTTCTGACAAGTTTCACGTCATGTTAATGACAGTTATGATGCTGAAATCATTTACAGTGACTAACATAAGTGATCGGACACTTATGTATTATACATGAAATATATATTTATCTTCACAATTGATGATTACCCCTTCTTTAGTATATTTAGTATATTCTTAGAGACATTTCCTTGAATAATTTAGTAACATTTTCTGTAAAGTTACATATATTTTGAAAATAAATAAAATAAAGTCGGGTAGAATCTCAAATCTCTAATTTAATCAGTTACATATACTATACAGATGACACCACTAATATATAAATTTGATTGTAGTTAATGACAAATACAAAGTTTGAGTGAAAACAACAACATTATTTGTATCTTTGGAACAATGGCACCGAAAAGAACAGAAAGACCATTCAAATAAGAAAATTGGTTATTGCCTATCATGAAGAAAGAAAATCGGTTCGGGAAGTTTCTAAAATTGTGAAGATTAGTCGATCAACAGTACATTATAAAGCGCTTCGAAAATGAAGGTAGGGTAACAAATAAACCAAGAAGTATTTTAAATAAAGCTGAAAAACGAATTATTGTGCAAGAACTATACATCATTTATTACTTTTGGCTTTCTGATTTCATCTTCAGCAATTTCGCTTTTCTAGGACAGCAGGTGGCTAATATGGATGTATTTAGGCCATAAAATGTTGTTGAATACACATTCCAATCCCGCGTGACGACCGATTCTCGAGGAAGTTCCAATTTGTTCTTTTGAATTGTATCAAGATATCTTTTCTCCAATTTTCTAGCGAAGCTCAATGGTAACAGTCGGGAAACGGAGCATGTTACAAAAGTTGTAGCAAATTTTATTCTTAACAATATTGTTCTCTTGCACTCTTGCTCTCAGATGGATAGATATCGAGAAAGATACGAAAATATGATAATTTGATGAATTTCATGATTTTACTAGTTATTAATGGTAACACTCCGGAAAAGAAGCATGTTATAAAAAAACTTTTAGAACAAAAGTTGTAGCAAATTTTATTCTTAACAATATTGTTCTCTTGCACTCTTGCTCTCAGATGCATAGATATCGAGAAAAATATGAAAATTTGATAAATTTCGTTGTTTTGCTAGTTGTTAGTGAAAACTGATAAAATTCGGGAAACGGAGTGTGCTATAAAAAAAGTTTTGGAACAAAAGTTGTAGCAAATTTAATTTCTAACAATATTGCTCTCTTGCATTTTTGCATTCAGATGCACAGATATCGAGAAAAATACGAAAATGTGAAAATTTCATGAATTTCGTTATATTACTAGTTGTTAATGGTAACACTCCGGAAAAAAAGCATGTTATAAAAAAGCTTTTAGAACAAAAGTTGTAGCAAATTTTATTCTTAAAAATATTGTTCTCTTGCACTCTTGCTCTCAGATGCATAGATATCGAGAAAAACATTTAAATTTGATAAATTTCGTTGTTTTGCTAGTTATTAGCGATAACGTGATAATATTTGGGAAACGGTGCGTGTTATAAAAAAAGTTTTGAAACAAAAGTTGTAGCAAATTTAATTTCTAACAATATCGCTCTCTTGCATTTTTGTATTCCGATGCATAGATATCGAGAAAGATACGAAAATATGATAATTTGATGATTTTCATTACTTACTAGTTGTTAATAGTAACACTCCGGAAAAGAAGCGTGTTATAAAAAAACTTTTAGAATAAAAGTTGTAGCAAATTTTATTCTTCACAATATTGTTTTCTTGTACTCTTGCTCTCAGATGCATATATGTCGAGAAAAATATGAAAATTTGATAAATTTCATTGTTTTGCTAGTTGTTAATGATACTTAACTAATTACGTGATAACATTCGAGAAACGGAGCGTGTTATAAAAAAAGTTTTGGAACAAAAGTTGTAGCAAATTTTATTTCTAACAATATTGCTCTCTTATATATTTGCTCTCAGATTCGTCAATATTGAGAAAAATACGAAAATTGAAAAATTTGATGAATTTCCTTGTTTTACTATTAGCTAATGGTAACATTCGGGAATTGAAGCATGTTATCAAAAAACTTTTAGAACAAAAGTTGTTGCAAATTTTGTTATTAACAATNAAACCAGCGTAATGGCCGCTCGCCTGCGTAATGAGGGCTGCGCATATCTTCCCGCCAAACCGAGTGAGAGTACTGTCTGTTATTTATACTGTGGTTTAGTGTCCGATCATTTATTACTTTTGGCTTTTCTAGGACAGTAGGTGGCTAATATGGATGTATTTAGGCCATAAAATGTTGTTGAATCCTGCGTGACGACCGATTCTCGAGGTAGTTCCAATTTGTTCTTTTGAATTGTGTCAAGATATCTTTTCTCCAATTTTCTAGCGAGGCTTAATGGTAACACTCGGGAAACGGAGCATGTTACAAAATAAGCTTTAGAACAAAAGTTGTAGCAAATTTTATTCTTAACAATATTGTTCTCTTGCACTCTTGCTCTCAGATGCATAGATATCGAGGAAAATATGAAAATTTGATAAATTTCGTTGTTTTGCTAGTTGTTAGTGATAACGTGATAACATTCGGAAAACGGAGCGTGTTATAAAAAAAGTTTTGGAACAAACGTTGTAGCAAATTTTATTTCTAACAATATTGCTCTCTTGCATTTTTGCATTCAGATGCATAGATATTGAGAAAGATACGAAAATATGATAATTTGATGATTTTCATTATTTTGTTAGTTGTTAATGGTAACACTCCGGAAAAGAGACATGTTACAAAAAAACTTTGAGAACAAAAGTTGTAGCAAATTTTATTCTTAAAAATATTGTTCTCTTGCACTCTTGCTCTCAGATGCATAGATATCGAGAAAAATATGAAAATTTGATAAATTTCGTTGTTTTGCTAGTTGTTAGTGAAAACTGGTCACATTCGGAAAATGGAGCGTGTTATAAAAAAAGTTTTGGAACAAACGTTGTAGCAAATTTTATTTGTAACAATATTACTCTCTTGCATTTTTGCATTCAGATGCATAGATATTGAGAAAGATACGAAAATATGATAATTTGATGATTTTCATTATTTTGTTAGTTGTTAATGGTAACACTCCGGAAAAGAGACATGTTACAAAAAAACTTTGAGAACAAAAGTTGTAGCAAATTTTATTCTTAAAAATATTGTTCTCTTGCACTCTTGCTCTCAGATGCATAGATATCGAGAAAAATATGAAAATTTGATAAATTTCGTTGTTTTGCTAGTTGTTAGTGAAAACTGGTCACATTCGGAAAATGGAGCGTGTTATAAAAAAAGTTTTGGAACAAACGTTGTAGCAAATTTTATTTGTAACAATATTACTCTCTTGCATTTTTGCATTCAGATGCATAGATATTGAGAAAGATACGAAAATATGATAATTTGATGATTTTCATTATTTTGTTAGTTGTTAATGGTAACACTCCGGAAAAGAGACATGTTACAAAAAAACTTTGAGAACAAAAGTTGTAGCAAATTTTATTCTTAAAAATATTGTTCTCTTGCACTCTTGCTCTCAGATGCATAGATATCGAGAAAAATATGAAAATTTGATAAATTTCGTTGTTTTGCTAGTTGTTAGTGAAAACTGGTCACATTCGGAAAATGGAGCGTGTTATAAAAAAAGTTTTGGAACAAACGTTGTAGCAAATTTTATTTGTAACAATATTACTCTCTTGCATTTTTGCATTCAGATGCATAGATATTGAGAAAGATACGAAAATATGATAATTTGATGATTTTCATTATTTTGTTAGTTGTTAATGGTAACACTCCGGAAAAGAGACATGTTACAAAAAAACTTTGAGAACAAAAGTTGTAGCAAATTTTATTCTTAAAAATATTGTTCTCTTGCACTCTTGCTCTCAGATGCATAGATATCGAGAAAAATATGAAAATTTGATAAATTTCGTTGTTTTGCTAGTTGTTAGTGAAAACTGGTCACATTCGGAAAATGGAGCGTGTTATAAAAAAAGTTTTGGAACAAACGTTGTAGCAAATTTTATTTGTAACAATATTACTCTCTTGCATTTTTGCATTCAGATGCATAGATATTGAGAAAGATACGAAAATATGATAATTTGATGATTTTCATTATTTTGTTAGTTGTTAATGGTAACACTCCGGAAAAGAGACATGTTACAAAAAAACTTTGAGAACAAAAGTTGTAGCAAATTTTATTCTTAAAAATATTGTTCTCTTGCACTCTTGCTCTCAGATGCATAGATATCGAGAAAAATATGAAAATTTGATAAATTTCGTTGTTTTGCTAGTTGTTAGTGAAAACTGGTCACATTCGGAAAATGGAGCGTGTTATAAAAAAAGTTTTGGAACAAACGTTGTAGCAAATTTTATTTGTAACAATATTACTCTCTTGCATTTTTGCATTCAGATGCATAGATATTGAGAAAGATACGAAAATATGATAATTTGATGATTTTCATTATTTTGTTAGTTGTTAATGGTAACACTCCGGAAAAGAGACATGTTACAAAAAAACTTTGAGAACAAAAGTTGTAGCAAATTTTATTCTTAAAAATATTGTTCTCTTGCACTCTTGCTCTCAGATGCATAGATATCGAGAAAAATATGAAAATTTGATAAATTTCGTTGTTTTGCTAGTTGTTAGTGAAAACTGGTCACATTCGGAAAATGGAGCGTGTTATAAAAAAAGTTTTGGAACAAACGTTGTAGCAAATTTTATTTGTAACAATATTACTCTCTTGCATTTTTGCATTCAGATGCATAGATATTGAGAAAGATACGAAAATATGATAATTTGATGATTTTCATTATTTTGTTAGTTGTTAATGGTAACACTCCGGAAAAGAGACATGTTACAAAAAAACTTTGAGAACAAAAGTTGTAGCAAATTTTATTCTTAAAAATATTGTTCTCTTGCACTCTTGCTCTCAGATGCATAGATATCGAGNAAAAATACGAAAATTTCATGAATTTTATCGTTATATAAATATTCTCTTTCTAAAGCGTTTAAATTGAGTTGTTTCCTTGTTGATGTGTGGTTGGTTAGATAGCAACCCTTGAAAACCGGGTGTTAATATTAATTGTATCGTACGTTCATGCTAAATAACTAATTATACAGTGGTACACTAGAGACAGGACGAAGCCGGGTCCCTGAACACTTAAAATAGTAGATGGTGTTTTAGTTTCCCCGTTTCCAGCTCGACGTTACTCGCACATCCCCGGGGGTTTTTTCCGTTCCGTGAGTTATTTCATTATGTCAATAACCGACTTTCGTGATGTTTGCATTTGTAAATTGACCACACCAAGCAGGTTTAGTTTTGTCGCAACATTTCTAAACGTTTTTTACTTAAACAATCTTTATGTTCTTCTAGAATTAATTTTGTCATCGCAGTTGTTGTTGGTGATTAATCGACGAGTGTTTGTTTAGGACATGTTTGCGGCCCGATGTAAAGATTAAAATGAAACCAAGCATGAGACTTTATAAATAAATATTATACCCGGGGTAAACATCATCAGCGATTGTCCACGTTGCCCAAGCACAATGCGATTAACGAACGGAAGAAACGAAGAATTGGTTAGGGGGGTTAAAAAATGAAGGAAATAAAGGGGAAATAAATAACAGCACCCCTTTGATTAATATTTCTTTCTAATTGGATCTTTGATTAAAATTCGTTCGATTATTGTATAGTAAATGGTTATTAGTAATTTTGTTTGGGTTCAAAGCGAACCAGTTTCCGGATTAAGTTCATTTATATGATGATTTCGCGTTTGAATAGATCATGTATCCGTCTAGGTTGGGTCCGTTACAGAAACGATGGCCTAGTAACTAGACTGAGGCGAAATGCAATTTGGCCATTTCATAATTTATGCCGGGATCAAACGGCTCTAACGTATCGCGTTAGGAGGATTAATATTTATGGCAATTAGGATCTAAACCCGGTTCAAATTCGAAATTTAAATTTAATAATTCGTCGTTTTAATAGAAAGTAATGTTAAAAATACTGATATGACGTCATTTCGTGTATGTGATCTGGTGCCCTCTGTTTCTCATAACTTCCGTCGACCCGATCATGGCCCTCGAGAGACCTTATGACAAATGTATCCTTCCGCCAACTTCAAATTAGTTCGTAGCCGTGCGCGGGATAGAGATATTACCTTTCGGGTGACCCTTGCATCCTTATTCTACACGTTACATAAACCATCCGAAGAACCTTCACATATATAAGGGAAATGGACGTAATTGATTCTCAGAAATTGATACATCTATTTGCTTTACCCCCCAAAACCAACTTGTAATAACTTTTTGAAAATGAAAATCTAATATTTGTAGTGGTTAATTTTTTTTAACGTTTTCTTTACTCCCCGTCACAAGAGTAAAATAAAACTGCGGAACGCCCAAACTTTATTATCAGCAATCTTTTTATGACCTTCAAGCATATTCACCCCGTCAACTTTTGCATTGTACCGAGCTGAACACAACGCGAAAACGGTAGCCGAAAAGAAACTTTGTACTGATACGAAGGGAAATTCTCATACATTATGCATTCGAACAAGAAACATCTAACGTTACGTATATCGTAAAAAAGTAAGATGTACTAAAATTATCATATAATGTAACTTAACTGGAGGGTTAAAAAACGGTTAACGAGTTTTCCACAAATTTGTTCTCTCTTATTTTTGGTCTACTCTACACTAATATTGCTCTTTCTGCTAAAATTGGGATTTTTGATGGTTTAAATCATCAACTACAACCTTAGCTTTAATTTATACAAAAACTTTTATCGCTAAAAAACACAACGAAATTGCTAAAAAGACCAATAAAACCCCTAGAATAGAAAAATATTCCGATCCACACCATTACAGATTCAATGATTGCGTTAATCTTGATTTGAGGTGGCTTTTCTTGATGAGACGCGTTTGCAGTTAGTTTACTAAATACGCTTTTCATACACATTTTCCCTAATAGTTACAATGTCAGAATGAACCTTAAAATGACCCTTCTTCGTATTACAATGTCATAAAGAAGATCAAAACCAAGCAAAACGACATTTCTTACTATTCGAAAAAATTGTTGATTATTTCAAAAATTTATTTCTCAAGAACTAAAAGTGATTTTTCAAAACGGCTTGTTGCGTTAAAAAGAGGATACTTTAATTAATACTTGGTGATATTTCCACAAGGATCCTTCAAGAAATTAATTTTATAGCGAATTTTGAAAATTATCGATTATATCGAAAATTTTATCAAAACTTCAAATATTGTTTTCTCAAAAACTAAAAGTTATTTTTCAAAACGGGTTTGTTCATTGGAAAGAGGGCACTCTTGTTAACACTTTGAGAAATTTTCATAATCATATTCCAAGAAATGGATTTTATACGAATTTTTAAAACTTAATCGGCGAAAATTGCAAAATTCGAAAAAATTGTCGATTATTTCAAAAATTTATTTCTCAAGAACTAAAAGTGATTTTTCAAAACGGCTTTTTGCATTAAAAAGAGGATACTTTAATTAATAATTGGTGATATTTCCACAAGGATCCTTCAAGAAATTAATTTTATAGCGAATTTTGAAAATTATCGATTACCTCGAAAATTTTATCAAAACTTTAAATATTGTTGTCTCAAAAACTAAAAGTTATTTTTCAAAACGGATTGGTTCTTGGAAAGAAGACACTTTTATTAACACTTTGGGAAATTTGCATGCTCATATTCCAAGAAATGGATTTTATACGAATTATTAAATCTTAATCGGTGAAAATTGCAAAATTCGCAAAAATTGTTGATTATTTCAAAAATTAATTTCTCAAGAACTAAAAGTAATTTTTTAAAACGGCTTTTTGCATTAAAAAGAGGATACTTTAATTAATAAATGGTGATATTTCCACAAGGATCCTTCAAGAAATTAATTTTATAGCGAATTTTGAAAATTATCGATTACATCGAAAATTTTA
>NW_019280685.1:143168-178884 GCF_000648695.1 Onthophagus taurus
TTGTTTATTATGAACTAAAAAAACATCATCCGTAAACAAATTTAGTTTAGGTATAATGATTTTCTAGTGATAAAGAAAAAATCACCAAAATGTCAAAATTGAGTACTTTTGGTATTAAAATAGATCATAACTCAAAAATTAAAGGTGATGGAGAAAAGTTTATTTGAAATAAATTGTTTATTATGAACTAAAAGGACATTACTCATAAACAGATTTGGTTTAGTTATAATGATTTTCTAATGATAAAGAGAAAGTCACCGAAATATCAAAATTGAGTAATACCAAATTTGGTTTTTCTAAGAGCCAACTTTGAAGGCCTATAACTCTTGAGGTGTACAACTTAGTATAGAGATAAGTTACGTTAAATCATCTTAATTTATTGTCCTCTACATGTCCCTGCTCTGTGTCGGTTCTTATGTGAATCACCCTGTATATCTGAGATTAATCCTGATAAGGGCATGCCCATCGGTAAACGATCAGGTATGTGATAATAATTATCTTCAAAAGAACAATAATTTTGAGTAACGACGTGTTTAAGAATTTTATTTAAATTGTCTGACATATTTCGATCCGCAAAGTGTTCTCAAAAATTTCTAAAACAATTTTAAGTGTAAAATCAATAGGTACATTTGAATATAGGTTTGTAACATCGAAGGAGACAAACAACGAGTCGTCAATATTTAGATTTTTAGTTTTTTCAATCAAATCTTTGGAATTTTTAATCGTATTTAGGTTCGAAATTTATGTGTTTGAAAATTTTTGACATGAATCCTGTTAACTTTTTTGTAGGTGCATTACCGTATGCAGTAATAGGTCTTATTGGCATATTTACTTTGTAAAGCTTAGGTAAAGAATAGAGTCTAGGTATTTCAGGTGACTTGATATAAATAAAGTTGTATTGAATGAAAAAAGTCCTTATGGGGTTGTCACCTAAAAGAGACACTAATTCCTGTGAATGGTGGAGTACTAAGTATTAATACTAAGTATTATCGTGTTGATTGTCCAGCTCATACCCCAAAAATTATCTTCTGGACGCCGTTGAATCTTTGGCTATACAGTTACAACAGTTAATAAATCGAAAATAAAAATTAAATACGCTTGCAATCTCAAGATATAAAAACCTTAATAGGAAAGAGTAAAGGAAGTCTTGTCGTATCATCCCCTTCGTAAAGATTTTCCACCCCAGAGACTTGACCCGACAAGAATCATCCGCGTGTGCCCATGTACCGAACTAAGAAAATCATCTACGAAGATGGCTTATTTCAGGGCGGTAAGAAAAAGCGATAAAAAAGTAAGCTAGACGGAGAAAATGTTCGTCGCGTCTTTTCTGTGTAAAAGAGGAATCGGTGTGTGAGTGAAAGAAAATTACACGGAAAACCGCCCGGCCGAGACGGATACATCTTCCGCGGCCGCTGAAGTGATGATAAACTAATCCAACTTAGATAAACCAATCTGAAAATTGCCCCTCATATTTTTCCCCGGATCTGACGCCCTCCCTTATTTATGACCCTTTTCTCTTTTCCAAGGAAACATTCTCCTCTTCATTCACTTTTATTGCTAACAAATTGAATACGTATAAACGATTTTTTTTGATTACTTCGAATTTGACAAATATTACAAGTTTTGTTTAATAAGAAAATTATTTATAAATATATTTATTTATTTATAATTCACTCATACATCGATTTAAACGTAAACAACAACTTTCAATCGAATTAATCACACACAAGTCTTATTTAATCGATACAAAATCATTAATTTTTCTTATTTAACATTTATTTAATCTTTAAAATTAGACTAGTACGCATAGTTTATTTATAACAAATAATAATTACTTTAATCGTTTAATGATACATGGAGAGAGAAAGAATCGATCAATTTGAATGAGAAGAATCACAGATTGAAATAGAAAGTAGTCAAAAAAAAAATAAATTAATTAGGCAGTGATCAAAATTTCTTTTTTGTTTTAGTCTTAAAAAGCGTATCACATAACTTAACACTTATTACGGTTTATAATCATTCTTGGGGGCATCGTGTTCATCCCCTATTTCGCCTCGTTTTTCCTTCAAATTTTTTTGTATTACAAAGAGAGCTAATAATTAATTTTCCCAAAACTTCCTCATTCAACTAAGCGCTAATAAAGGTTCAAATAAATCTGTACGCGTCGTTACCACTTTCCTTTGGTTATTTTTTGGCTGTTTTTGTTTCTTCCCAATCAAAAATTTCGATAACTTCACTTTCGACTTGGATAACTTCTTCGTTACACTTCTTTCCGTCGCCTCCAAATCGATTAAAGCTAAATGTTCCAAAATATTCTTCGGTTTTTTCTTTTCTTGGGTTATTTCTAATTTTTCCTCGGCCAGTTTTGATTTGGTCCCATTTTTGTTCGCGTAAACGACGACGAAATGCGAATAAGATGGGGTGTTGATGTCGGCGAAATCCCTAAAATTCTCGAATTGTTCGTGTTGACTAGGTCTTTTATTGTTGTTGTAAAACGATGGTCTTCCATGTCCGTTGTGATAAAACGAATACCCCCCATCGTAATCGAATTCTTCGCTATCTTTATCATTGTAAAAAGTTCCTCCTTTAATAACCCCGAAATTTCCCGATCCTAAAATGCTGTTTTCGTTTGGGGATCGATCTTCGTAATAATCGCCTTTATACCCGCTTATTCTGGCCGATTCAAATCCGACGTGTTGTTGGTAAGCTGTTGGGCGATGGCTGTAAGCTGTTTCTGGTTGGTAATAAAACGGTCTTGAATGGCCTAAAGGTTGGTCGTTGTATTGCGCGAAAGATGGGTAAAAATTTTGGCTGTCTTGAGAAACATCTAATTTTTCATTTTCATCGTTTTCCATATACATATCGGAATCGTCGAGATTTGATTCTTTTTGGTGGGTTGGCTCGGCTTCCTGATCTACTGGGAGTACTCCTAAAAATTAAAAGAAAACTTAATTAAGTAACTTTTACATCACCTCAAAAAAAATTATCTAAAACTTAGCCATTAAGAATTCTTTTTTGTTGATAAGGTCATAATTATTTTTTTATGTCGCTTTAAAAACCTCATTTGGATTTGGTGAAAGGAAAATATGTTAATAAACAAGTAGTAGTAATTGTATGGTTAAGTTGTCGGTTGGAGTTGAATTTATTAACAACTCCAGAAATGAAACGTTCGTGTGTGGTCATTCTCAATCAGAAATTAGAAAATTCATTTTAGAATTGTTTATAAGAATAATTTTTGATTTAATTTCTAAAATCTTTACTTTAATAGAAATGCAATTAGTATTTCGGAAGCTTGAATAGGAAATTCCAAGAAATGAAGACTTTCAGAAATCAATCAGAAAACTGAAAATTTAATTGGAGAAGGATGTCTTGTAAAAGATCGGAATGTATAAAAATATTTTCCGTTCACCCCTTAATGCCATTTATGTGGCACTTTGTCGCTTTTGTGGGACACCTGTATATAACAAAAATTTATATTTAAAGGTTGTCAAAAATAAGAAAAAAAAAAACGAGAAATTATGACAAATCGCATAAAAGACTAAAATGTATTCCTCGTCTATTGAGAAAGTCTAAACAGGTCTAAACACAAAAGGTTTAAAGAAAAAAGAAAATTTGCTTTATTTTATGTATAACAGTTTTTAAAAAATCGTGAAAAATCGAAATCTTAAGATGTCTTGATGAAATATTTGTTACTTATAAAGGAAAGTGTGTTCTTTTTCATGATCAAAACCGCATTTGAAAATCTTTATTGGTTCTTGAGATAATAGATTTTGAATCAACCTCAATTTTTAGCTACATATCAAATTGATGTCAGAGTTTATAAAAAATCGTAAAAAATCTAAATTTTAAGATATCTTGATGAAATATTTGTTACTTATAGAGGAAAGTGTGTACTTTTTCATGATCAAAACCGTATTTGAAAATCTTTATTCGTTCTTGAGATAATAGCTTTTGAATCAACCTCAATTTTTAGCTACATATCAAATTGATGTCAGAGTTTATAAAAAATCGTAAGAAATCGAAATTTTAAGATATCTTGATGAAATATTTGTTACTTATAGAAGAAAGTGTGTACTTTTTCATCATCAAAACCGTATTTGAAAATCTTTATTCGTTTTTGAGATAATAGCTTTTGAATCAACCTCAGTATTTAGCTTCATATCAAATTGATGTTAGAGTTTATAAATAATCGAAATTTTAAGATATCTTGATGAAATATTTGTTACTTATAGTAATGTAAAAGATCGGAATGTATAAAAATGTTTTCCGTTCACCCCTTAAAGCCATTTATATGCTTTGTCGCTTTCGTGGGACACCTCTATATAACAAAAATTTACATTTAAAGAAGGTTGTCAAAAATAAGAAAAAAAAAAACGAGAAATTATGACTAATCGCATAAAAGACTAAAATGTATTCCTCATCTATTGAGAAAGTCTAAACAGGTCTAAACACAAAAGGTTTAAAGAAGAAAGAAAATTTGCTTCATTTTATGTATAACAGCTTTTAAAAAATCGTGCAAGATCGAATCTTAAGATATCGTGATGACATATGTGTTACTTATAGAGGAAAATGTGTACTTTTTCATGATAAAAACCGTATTTGAAAATCTTTATTCGTTCTTGAGATATCAGCTTTTGAATCAACCTCAATTTTTAGCTACATATCAAATTGATGTCAGAGTTTATAAAAAATCGTAAAAAATCGAAATTTTAATATATCTTGATGAAATATTTGTTACTTATAGAGGAAAGTGTGTACTTTTTCATGAACAAAACCGTATTTGAAAGTCTTTATTCGTTCTTGAGATAATAACTTTTGAATCAACCTCAATTTTTAGCTACATACCAAATTGATGTCAGAGTTTATAAAAAATCGTAATTTTAAGATATCTTGATGAAATATTTGCTACTTATAGAGGAAAGTGTGTACTTTTTCATGGTCAAACCCGTATTTGAAAATCTTTATTCGTTCTTGAGATAATAGCTTTTGAATCAACCTCAATTTTTAGCTACATATCAAATTGATGTTATAGTTTATAAAAAATCGCAAAAAATCGAAATTTTAAGATATCTTGATGAAATATTTGTTACTTATAGAGGAAAGTGTGTACTTTTTCATGATCAAAACGGTATTTGAAAATCTTTATTCGTTCTTGAGATAATAGCTTTTGAATCAACCTCAATTTTTAACTACATGACAAATTAATGTTATAATTTATAAAAAATCGTAAAAAATCGAAATTTTAAGATATCTTGATGAAATATCTGTCACTTATAGAGGAAAGTGTGTACTTTTTCATGATCAAAACCGTATTTGAAAAGCCTTATTCGTTCTTGACATAATAGCTTTTGAATCAACCTCAATTTTAAGCTACATAACAAATTGATGTCATAGTTTATAAAAAATCGTAAAAAATCGAAATTTCAAGATAGCTTGATGAAATATTTGTTACTTATAAAGGAAAGTGTGTACTTTTTCATGATCAAAACCGTATTTCAAAATCTTTATTCGTTCTTGAGATAATAGCTTTTGAATCAACCTCAATTTTTAGCTATATAACAAATTGATGTCATAGTTTTAAAAAATCGTAAAAAATCGAAACTTTAAGATATCTTGATGCAATATTTATTACTTATAGAGGAAAGTGTGTACTTTTTCATGATCAAAACCGTATTTGAAAATCTTTATTCGTTCTTGAGATAATAGCTTTTGAATCAACCTCAATTTTTAGCTACATAACAAATTGATGTCAGAGTTTATAAAAAATCGTAAAAAATCGAAATTTTAAGATATCTTTATGAAATATTTGTTACTTATAGAGGAGAGTGTGTACTTTTTCATGATCAAAACCGTATTTGAAAAGCTTTATTCGTTCTTGAGATAATAGCTTTTGAATCAACCTCAATTTTTAGCTACATATCAAATTGATGTCAGAGTTTATAAAAAATCACAAAAGATCGAAATTTTTAGGTATCTTGATGAAATATTTGTTACTTATAGAGGAAAGTGTGTACTTTTTCATGGTCAAAACCGTATTTGAAAATCTTTATTGGTTCTTGAGATAATAGCTCTTGAATCAACCTCAATTTTTCGCTACATATCAAATTGATGTCAGAGTTTATAAAAAATCGTAAAAAATCAAAATTTTAAGATATCTAGATGAAATATTTGTTACTTATAGAGGAAAGTGTGTACTTTTTCATGATCAAAACCATATTTGAAAATCTTTTTTCGTTTTTGAGATAATAGCTTTTGAATCAACCTCAATTTTTAGCTACATAACAAATTGATGTCAGACTTTATAAAAAATCACAAAAAATCGAAATTTTAAGATATCTTGATGAAATATTTGTTACTTATAGAGGAAAGCGTGTACTTTTTCATGATCAAAACCATATTTGAAAATCTTTATTCGTTCTTGAGATAATAGCTTTTGAATCAATCTCAATTTTTAGCTACATATCAAATTGATGTCAGAGTTTATAAAAAATCGTAAAAAATCGAAATTTTAAGATATCTTGATGAAATATTTGTTACTTATAGAGGAAAGTGTGTACTTTTTCATGTTCAAAACCGTATTTGAAAATCTTTATTCGTTTTTGAGATAACAGCTTTTGAATTAACGTCAGTATTTAGCTACATAACAAATTGATGTCATAGTTTATAAAAAATCACAAAAAATCGAAATATTAAGATATCTTGATGAAATATTTGTTACTTACAGAGGCGAGTGTGTACTTTTTCATGGTCAAAACCGTATTTAAAAATCTTTATTCGTTCTTGAGATAATACCTTTTGAATCAACCTCAATTTTTAACTACATAACAAATTGATGTTATAGTTTATAAAAAATCGAAATTTTAAGATATCGTGATGAAATATTTATTACTTATAGAGGAAAGTGTGTACTTTTTCATGATCAAAACCGTATTTGAAAATCTATATTCGTTCTTGAGATAATAGCTTTTGAATCAACCTCAATTTTTAGCTACATATCAAATTGATGTCATGGTTTATAAAAAATCGTCAAAAATCGAAATTTTAAGATATCTTGATGAAATATCTGTTACTTACAGAGGAAAGTGTGTACTTTTTCATGGTCAAACCCGTATTTGAAAATCTTTATTCGTTCTTGAGATAACAGCTTTTGACTCAACCTCAATTTTTAACTACATAACAAATTGATGTTATAGTTTATAAAAAATTGTAAAAAATCGAAATTTTAAGATATCTTGATGAAATATTTGTTACTTATAGAGGAAAGTGTGTATTTTTTCATGATCAAAACCATATTTGAAAATCTTTTTTCGTTTTTGAGATAATAGCTTTTGAATCAACCTCAATTTTTAACTACATACCAAATTGATGTTATAGTTTATAAAAAATCTTAAAAAATCGAAATTTTAAGATATCTTCATGAAATATTTGTTACTTATAGAGGAAAGTGTGTACTTTTTCATGATCAAAACCATATTTGAAAATCTGTTTTCGTTCTTGAGATAATAGCTTTTGAATCAACCTCAATTTTTAGCTACGTAAGAAATTGATGTATAGTTTATAAAAAATCGTAAAAAATCGAAATTTTAAGATATCTTGATGAAATATTTGTTACTTTTAGAAGAAAGTGTGTACTTTTTCATGATCAAAACCGTATTTGAAAAGCTTTATTCGTTCTTGAGATAACAGCTTTTGAATCAACCTCAATTTTTAGCTACATAACAAATTGATGTCATAGTTTTAAAAAAATCGTAAAAAATCGAAATTTTAAGCTATCTTGATGAAATATTTGTTACTTATAGAGGAAAATGTGTACTTTTTCATGATCAAAACCGTATTTGAAAAGCTTTATTCGTTCTTGAGATAACAGCTTTTGAATCAACCTCAATTTTTAGCCACATACCAAATTGATGTCAGAGTTTATAAAATATCGTAATTTTAAGATATCTTGATGAAATATTTATTACTTATAGAGGAAAGTGTGTACTTTTTCATGGTCAAAACCGTATTTCAACATCTTTATTCGTTCTTGAGATAATAGCTTGTGAATCAACCTCAATTTTTAGCTACGTAAGAAATTGATGTATAGTTTATAAAAAATCGTAAAAAATCGAAATTTTAAAATATTTTGATGAAATATTTGTCACTTATAGAGGAAAGTGTGTACTTTTTCATAATCAAAACCATATTTGAAAATCTTTTTTCGTTCTTGAGATAATAGCTTTTGAATCAACCTCAGTATGTAGCTACATATCAAATTGATGTCAGAGTTTATAAAAAATCGTAAAATAATAATAATAATTTAATAATAAATAATTTTTAAATTTAAAAATTTTTCATACCATAATAATTCGCGTAGGCATTTAACATTAGCATGTGTTAATAAAGATTATGATGAATTATGTGCAAATTTAATAGGTGTTATGAATATTTTTGCGACGTCGCTTACAAAAAATATCCTCGACAACTCTTCCGCATTATCAAGATGACAAATTTAAGTAATTTGCAATTTAAATGGTGTAAAAAAATCGTCAAGGTTAAATTTGGAAAATTTTATAACTTCTTTACGTTACAACGAAACAATTACGTTATTTAACGCTCTGATAATCATTATTTTGATTGCGGTCTTAACAACCCGATTTCGCGATGATTAATAAAAATTTATTAAAAATTAATCCTTGTTTTGTGGTATTTCTTAAGATACAAAAAATTGAATAAGAAATAAAAAATAGAAGCAGGAAATAATGAGTAATAATAATAATTATTGCGGTTTGGAGCAATTTTAAATTTTTTCATGATAGTGTAACAGGTGACATTGATATTTCAACGATTAATTTAGCAATTTATTCCCATTCTCTCATCGAATTTAACGGCTAAGTAATTATTGTTTTTCTTAAACCACTTACGTTGCTAAATCTTTTATTTAGTGGTTATAAAGAAGCGATGGGTACGAATTGCTGAATAAAACATAAGGAGAAATTGAACGTTCGCATCTGAGTTACGCAACTTGACAAAATGGAAAAGCTTTTTTCTTTTCACGCTCATCGTGCTTTTTCGAATTCGTAATCGAATCGATCAGATGCACTCGCGTAATGCATCCACACGTTCCATCACACGTTTATTCATTTACCGGAAGAGAAAATATGCTCTTTTCATCAATACATTGAAGAATCATTAAGTACTTATTAATATTTTATGACGAGGAATAAATTTGTATACATAAATTATTATGTAATATTCATTATATATTTTTTTATTAAGTATAATGTATGTAAATCGTTTCAATAATGTCAAAAGTTAAATGAATCAAGAAAGATTGCATCTTTCTCTTAAACTATTTAAAAATGGTCGAGTATGAAGTCGAGAAATGTGAAGAAAGCTAGAATACCTTCACCTTAAACGACGGTCAACTTTTTCTCGTTTCAAGATCTTCTCGGTTGTAGTAAAATTTCGCCGGGAGAAAGTTCGTTTCGTTTTCATCACTTCCTTAAGAAATTTCATCCTTACATAACATGAATATTAAAAAAAATAAGGATTTAATAAAAACAATCGTGACATTTAAAATCGTTTTAGATTAGAAAAATGTTATGATTACGAAAGAAATTCCAACAATAGTACCATGATTAAGTGTGACCCAATTTATCATATTCGACTTATGACATGTATCTTTTTGATACGTCTAAATTGAAGAGATAAGCAATGTTACATAAATTATATAAATCGTATAACACACTTCCTGTTGTTCTGTTTGATTAGACTTTATTTAATTTTTTCTTATTGTTATTATTAATCGTTGTCGTTTTTTCGCAAGAGATAAGTGAAAGCGTTTCGTTGGCATGATGATGCTACATTACTTAAAGTGCCACCCGAAACCAGCATTAACATTAAATCACTGCTCGCGAGTTCGGTACACGCCTAAAAAAAATATTCTTCTCGGTTTGTCGTTACGTAAACCACGTCGCCCAAAAATGGAGATCGACAAAAATGTTGTTGCTTCATTCGCTTCCTACCTACTTCAGAAGCAGATGCAAGATTGTAATTGTTGTAGAGATAATGCTCGCGATGGTAATTTTGTAGTGTAGTAATCGACTTGTTTACACCTACACCTTTTACTTGGGAGGTTGTTGTGTATGTTCTAAATACTTGTTATTCAATAGTATTTAATGCATTATTGATATCATTCTTGTGCAAGAAATTTGGATATTTAATTAGTAGTTTCATGCTTAGAGTTTCGTAATGGAACCACTTCATTTTTCACAAATTAAGACATGTAAAATAGGGTAAAACGACATTAATTTCAATTTTAATAAGAAACATAAATGTGATCTAGAAAAATACACAAATAAATATAAAAGTTATATTAAAACAATTTCGCCATTAGTTTAAAAATATAATAGTTTCCGCTGTTCAAAAATTTTATTTTCAACTTGTACGTTACTCCCTATTCTGAAGATGCTGTTAGGACAGGCGAAACATGTAATAAAGAGACGTATTATTATTATATAATACAAAAAATTTTTTTATTAACCAGTAAAAGTGCAAAACTCACAAAAAAAACCTTAAAAATGGACTACTACTTCTTTCGACTTTTTAAGAAATCGTGAAAAATCGAAATCTTAAGATATCTTGATGCATTATTTGTTGTTTATAGAAGAAAGTGTGTACTTTCTCATGAACACAACCGTATTTAAAAATCTCTATTTATTTTTGAGAAAATAATTCTTTAATTTGAAATCAGCAATTTTATTTCATAGTTTTTAAAAAATCGTGAAAATTCGAAATCTTAAGATATCTTAATGAAATATTTGTTACTTATAGAGCAAAGTGTGTACTTTTTCATGATCAATACCGTATTTGAAAATCTTTATTCGTTCTTGAGATAATAGCTTTTGAATCAACCTCAATTTTTAGCTACATATCTAATTGATGTTATACTTTATAAAAAATCGTAAAAAATCGAAATTTTTAGATAACTTGATGAAATATTTGTTACTTATAGAACAAAGTGTGTACTTTTTCATGATCAAAACCGTATTTGAAAATCTTTATTCGTTCTTGAGATAATAGCTTTTGAATCAACCTCAATTTTTAGCTACATATCAAATTGATGTCAGAGTTTATAAAAAATCGTAAAAAATCGAAATTTTAAGATATCTTGATGAAATATTTGTTACTTATAGAGGAAAGTGTGTACTTTTTCATGATCAAAACCGTATTTGAAAATCTTTATTCGTTCTTGAGATAATAGCTTTTGAATCAACCTCAATTTTTAGCTACATAACAAATTGATGTCATAGTTTTAAAAAATCGTAAAAAATCGAAATTTTAAGATATCTTGATGAAATATTTGTTACTTATAGAGGAAAGTGTGTACTTTTTCATGGTCAAAACCGTATTTGAAAATCTTTATTCGTTCTTGAGATAATAGCTTTTGAATTAACCTCAACTTTTAGCTACATAACAAATTGATGCATAGTTTATAAAAAAATCGTAAAAAATCGAAATTTTAAGATATCTTGATGAAATATTTGATACTTATAGAGGAAAGTGTGTACTTTTTCATGATCAAAACCGTATTTGAAAAGCTTTATTCGTTCTTGAGATAATAACTTTTGAATCAACCTCAGTATTTAGCTACATAACAAATTGATATCATAGTTTATAAAAAATCGTAAAAAATCGAAATTTTAAGATATCTTGATGAAATATTTGTTACTTATAGAGGAAAGTGTGTACTTTTTCATGATCAAAACCGTATTTGAAAATCTTTATNTTTTACTAACCAGTAAAAGTGCAAAACTCACGAAAAAACCTTTGTTACGTCTAAATTAAAGAAAAAACTGGTTAACAATGGACTACAACGTCAACTTCGAGTTTTTAAGAAATCGTGAAAAATCGAAATCTTAAGATATCTTGATGCATTATTTGTTGTTTATAGAAGAAAGTGTGTACTTTCTCATGAACACAACCGTATTTAAAAATCTCTATTTATCAACCTCAATTTTTAGCTACATATTAAATTGATGTCAGAGTTTATAAAAAATCGTGAAAATGTATGAAAAGTATGTACTTTTTCATGATCAAAACCGTATTTGAAAATTTTTATTCGTTCTTGAGATAATAGCTTTTGAATCAACCTCAATTTTTAGCTACATATTAAATTGATGTCAGAGTTTATAAAAAATCGTGAAAATGTATGAAAAGTATGTACTTTTTCATGATCAAAACCGTATTTGAAAATTTTTATTCGTTCTTGAGATAATAGCTTTTGAATCAACCTCAATTTTTAGCTACATAACAAATTGATGTTATACTTTATAAAAAATCGTCAAAAATTGAAATTTTAAGATATCTGTATGAAATATTTGTTTCTTACAGAGGAAAGTGTGTACTTTTTCATAATCAAAACCGTATTTGAAAATCTGTATTGGTTCTTGAGATAATAGCTTTTGAATCAACCTCAATTTTTAGCAACATAACAAATTGATGTCGTGGTGTATAAAAAATCGAAATTTTAAAATATCTTGATGAAATATTTGTTACTTATAGAATAAAGTGTGTACTTTTTCATGATCAAAACCGTATTTGAAAATCTTTATTCGTTCTTGAGATAATAGCTTTTGAATCAACCTAAATTTTTAGCTACATAACAAATTGACGTCATAGTTTTAAAAAATCGTAAAAAATCGAAATTTTAAGATATCTTGATGGAATACTTGTTACTTATAGAGGAAAGTGTGTACTTTTTCATGATCAAAACCGTATTTGAAAATCTTTATTCGTTCTTGAGATAATAACTTTTGAGTCAACCTCAATATTTAGCTACATAATAAATTGATGTCATAGTTTATATAAAATCGTAAAAAATCGGAATTTTAAGATATTTTAATTTGTTACTTATAGAGGAAAGTGTGTACTTTTTCATGATCAAAACCGTATTTGAAAATCTTTATTCGTTCTTGAAATAATAGTTTTTGAATCAACCTCAATTTTTAGCTACATAACAAATTGACGTCATAGTTTTAAAAAATCATAAAAAATCGAAATTTTAAGATATCTTGATGGAATATTTATTACTTATAGAGGAAAGTGTGTAGTTTTTCATGATCAAAACCGTATTTGAAAAGCTTTATTAGTTCTTGAGATAATAGCTTTTGAATCAACCTCAATTTTTAGCAACATAACAAATTGATGTCGTGGTGTATAAAAAATCGTAAGAAATCGAAATTTTAAGATATCTTGATGAAATATTTCTTACTTATAGAGGAAAGTGTGTACTTTTTCATGATCAAAACCGTATTTGAAAAGCTTTATTCGTTCTTGAGATAATAGCTTTTGAATCAACCTCAATTTTTAGCAACATAACAAATTGATGTCGTGGTGTATAAAAAATCGTAAAAAATCGAAATTTTAAGATATCTTGATGAAATATTTGTTACTTATAGAGGAAAGTGTGTACTTTTTCATGATCAAAACCGTATTTGAAAATCTTTTTTCGTTCTTGAGATAATAGCTTTTGAATCAACTTCAATTTTTAGCTACATATCAAATTGATGTCAGAGTTTATAAAAAATCATAAAAAATCGAAATTTTAAGATATCTTGATGAAATATTTGTTACTCATAGAAGAAAGTGTGTACTTTTTCATGATCAAAACCGTATTTAAAAATCTTTATTCGTTCTTGAGATAACAGCTTTTGAATCAACCTCAATTTTTAGCTACATAACAAATTGATGTCATAGTTTATAAAAAATCGCAAAAAATCGAAATTTTAAGATATCATGATGAAATATTTGTTACTTATAGAGGAAAGTGTGTACTTTTTCATGATTAAAACCGTATTTGAAAATGTTTATTCGTTCATGAAATAATAGCTTTTGAATCAACCTCAATTTTTAGCTACGTAAGAAATTGATGTATAGTTTATAAAAAATCGTAAAAAATCTAAATTTTTAGATATCTTGATGAAATATTTGTTACTTATAGAGGAAAGTGTGTTCTTTTTCATGATCAAAACCGTATTTGAAAATCTTTATTCGTTCTTGAGATAATAGCTTTTGAATCAACCTCAATTTTTAGCAACATAAATTGATATCGTGGTGTATAAAAAATAGAAATTTTAAAATATCTAGATGAAATATTTGTTACTTATAGAATAAAGTGTGTACTTTTTCATGATCAAAACCGTATTTGAAAATCTTTATTCGTTCTTGAGATAACAGCTTTTGAATCAACCTCAATTTTTAGCTACATATCAAACTGATGTCAGAGTTTATAAAAAATCGTAAAAAATCGAAATTTTAAGATATCTTGATGAAATATTTGCTACTTATAGAGAAAGGTGTGTACTTTTTCTTGATCAAAACCGTATTTCAAAATGTTTATTCGTTCTTGAGATAATAGCGTTTGAATCAACCTCAATTTTTAGCTACATAACAAATTGATGTCATAGTTTATAAAAAATCGTAAAAAATCGAAATTTTAAGATATCTTGATGAAATATTTGCTACTTATAGAGGAAAGTGTGTACTTTTTCATGCTGAAAACCGTATTTGAAAATCTTTATTCGCTCTTGAGATAATAGCTTTTGAATCAACCTCAATTTTTAGCTACATATCAAATTGATGTCAGAGTTTATAAAAAATCGTAAAAAATCGAAATTTCAAAATATCTTGATGAAATATTTGTTACTTATAGAGTAAAGTGTGTACTTTTTCATGGTCAAAACAGTATTTGATAATCTTTATTCGTTCTTGAGATAATAGCGTTTGAATCAACCTCAATTTTTAGCAACATAAATTGATGTCGTGGTGTATAAAAAACCGAAATTTTAAAATATCTAGATTAGCGGTTCTCAAACTTATATCCTTGCGTATAGTCTCCGATATTTCTGGTGGTTTTTATGACCCTCAGAAACAGTAGTGGCAGTAATTATCACCCGGAAAAAGTACTTGGACATGATTTATGATAGGTCCTCCTAGGGAACTAGGTCCAGGGACGCACTTCTTTTTTATTTTATTTTAAATTCAACAAAATAAAACAGAAATGTAGTAAAGAATATAAATTTACTTATACTTAAATGATTTTACAAAAAAAAGCAAGTATTAATTTATAATATAAAAATTAAAACATATTTTTTATAATTATCTTAGAATTAGTGTGAAAAGATAATAAATTTTATAATAATAATCATAAATTATTTAAGCAAATGTACTTTTTAGATAGATTTAAATAAATTGTTGTATTTTCACACAAAGTAATGATATTTAAGTTTTTAAATATTATGTTATTGAAATTTTCGTTAATGTGGACCTGAACAACTCACGCCAGAGTTTGGGGTTCGTAAACTACCTGTATACAATCCCATCTTTGTTCGTTATATGACTGCAATTAAGTCATAAAAACCACCAGAAATATCGGANTCATGATCAAAACCATATTTGAAAATTTCATGATCAAAACCGTATTTGAAAATTTTTATTCGTTCTTGAGATAATAGCTTTTGAATCAACCTCAATTTTTAGCTACATACCAAATTGATGTCATAGTTTATAAAAAATCGTAAAAAATGGAAATTTTAAGATATCTTGATGAAATATTTGTTACTTATAGAGCAAAGTGTGTACTTTTTCATGAACAAAACCGTATTTGAAAATTTTTATTGGTTCTTGAAATAATAGTTTTTAAATCAACCTCAATTTTTAGCTACATAACAAATTGATGTCATGTTTTAAAAAATCGTATAAAATCGAAATTTTAAGATATCTTGATGAAATATTTGTTACTTATAGAGGAAAGTGTGTACTTTTTCATGAACAAAACAGTATTTGAAAATCTTTATTCGTTCTTGAGATAATAGCTTTTGAATCAACCTCAGTATACATAACAAATTGATGTCATAGTTTATAAAAAATCGTAAAAAATCGAAATTTTAAGATATCTTGATGAAATATTTCTTACTTATAGAGGAAAGTGTGTACTTTTTCATGAACAAAACCGTATTTGAAAATGTTTATTCGTCCTTGAGATAACAGCTTTTGAATCAACCTCAGTATTTAGCTAGATAACAAATTGATGTCATAGTTTATAAAAAATCGCAAAAAATCGAAATTTTAAGATATCTTGATGAAATATTTGTTACTTTTAGAGGAAAGTGTGTACTTTTTCATGATCAAAACCGTATTTGAAAAGCTTTATTCGTTCTTGAGATAATAGCTTTTGAATNATTACCACGGTTACGGCTATTTCACGCGCTCTGATTGGCTAGTAGATGGGTTTATCTATAAGATAAATTTAACTAAAAGATGGTAGTAATGGACCTTAGGCCCACTTTTACCATCCTCCTGATAAACTATCTAGAGCAGCGGTTCTCAAACTTATATCCTTGCGTACCACTAAGGCTATTTTAAAAATCAGGTAGTACCACTGAACAAAAAAAAACAATAATGATAATGCAAATATAAACTGTTTTGCGTACCACTTGAGAACTTCTCGCGTACCATCAGTGGTACGCGTACCATAGTTTGAGAATCACTGATCTAGATGAAATATTTGTTACTCATAGAGGAAAGTGTGTACTTTTTCATGATCAAAACCGTATTTGAAAATCTTTATTCGTTCTTGAGATAATACCTTTTGAATCAACCTCAATTTTTAGCTACATAACAAATTGATGTCATAGTTTTAAAAAATCGTAAAAAATCGAAATTTTAAGATATCTTGATGAAATATTTGTTACTTATAGAGGAAAGTGTGTACTTTTTCATGGTCAAAACCGNTTATAATAATAATCATAAATTATTTAAGCAAATGTACTTTTTAGATAGATTTAAATAAATTGTTGTATTTTCACACAAAGTAATGATATTTAAGTTTTTAAATATTATGTTATTGAAATTTTCGTTAATGAGGACCTGAACAACTCACGCCAGAGTTTGGGGTTCGTAAACTATCTGTATACAACCCCATCTTTGTTCGTTATATGACTGCAATTAAGTCATTAAAACCACCAGAAATATCGGAAACTATACCACTAAGGCTATTTTAAAAATCAGGTAGTACCACTGAACAAAAAAAAACAATAATGATAATGCAAATATAAACTGTTTTGCGTACCACTTGAGAACTTCTCGCGTACCATCAGTGGTACGCGTACCATAGTTTGAGAATCACTGATCTAGATGAAATATTTGTTACTTATAGAGGAAAGTGTGTACTTTTTCATGATCAAAACCGTATTTGAAAAGCTTTATTCGTTCTTGAGATAATAGCTTTTGAATCAACCTCAATTTTTAGCTACATATCAAATTGATGTCAGTTTATAAAAAATCGAAATTTTAAGATATCTTGATGAAATATTTGTTACTTACAGAGGAAAGTGTGTACTTTTTCATGATCAATTCCATATTTGAAAATCTTTATTTGTTCTTGAGATAATAATTTTTGAATCTACCTCAATTTTTAGCTACATTACAAATTGAAGTCATAGTTTATAAAAAATCGTAAAAAATCGAAATTTTAAGATATCTTGATGAAATATTTGTTACTTATAGAGGAAAGTGTGTAGTTTTTCATGATCAAAACCGTATTTGAAAATCTTTATTCGTTCTTGAGATAACAGCTTTTGAATCAACCTAAATTTTAAGCTACATACCAAATTAATGTCAGAGTTTATAAAAAATCGTAAAAAATCGAAATTTTAAGATATCTTGATGAAATATTTGTTACTTATAGAGCAAAGTGTGTACTTTTTCATGAACAAAACCGTATTTGAAAATTTTTATTGGTTCTTGAAATAATAGCTTTTAAATCAACCTCAATTTTTAGCTACATAACAAATTGATGTCATGTTTTAAAAAATCGTAGAAAATCGAAATTTTAAGATATCTTGATGAAATATTTGTTACTCATAGATGAAAGTGTGTACTTTTTCATGATCAAAACCGTATTTGAAAATCTTTATCCGTTCTTGAGATAACAGCTTTTGAATCAACCACAATTTTTAGCAACATAACAAATTGATGTCATAGTTTTAAAAAATCGTAAAAAATCGAAATTTTAAGATATCTTGATGAAATATTTGTTACTTACAGAGGAAAGTGTGTACTTTTTCATGATCAATACCATATTTGAAAATCTTTATTTGTTCTTGAGATAATAATTTTTGAATCAACCTCAATTTTTAGCTACATAACAAATTGAAGTCATAGTTTATAAAAAATCGTAAAAAATCGAAATTTTAAGATATCTTGATGAAATATTTGTTACTTATAGAGGAAAGTGTGTACTTTTTCATGAACAAAACAGTATTTGAAAATCTTTATTCGTTCTTGAGATAATAGCTTTTGAATCAAGCTGAATTTGTAGCTACATAACAAATTGACGTCATAGTTTTAAAAAATCGTAAAAAATCGAAATTTTAAGATATCTTGATGGAATATTTGTTACTTATAGAGTAAAGTGTGTATTTTTTCATGATCAAGACCGTATTTGAAAATCTTTATTCGTTCTTGAGATAATAGCTTTTGAATCAACCTGCATTTTTAGGTACATAACAAATTGATGTCATAGTTTGTAAAAAATCGCAAAAAATCGAAATTTTAAGATATCATGATGAAATATTTGTTACTTATAGAGTAAAGTGTCTACTTTTTCGTGATCAAAACCGTATTTGAAAAGCTTAATTCGTTCTTGAGATAACAGCTTTTGAATCAACCTCAGTATTTAGCTAGATTACAAATTGATGTCATAGTTTATAAAAAATTGCAAAAAATCGAAATTTTAAGATATCGTGATGAAATATTTGTTACTTATAGAGCAAAGTGTGTACTTTTTCATGGTCAAAACCGTATTTGAAAATCTTTATTCGTTCTTAAAATAAATTGTATCAATTTAACATGTATGTCTAAAGTTCAATTAAAAAAATCGTAACTCCAGAAAAATTTATCTTCATCACATCGAATATAGATTAAATTTGGCACAAAATGATTGAAAGATTGGAGACTTTCAACTTAATATGTTAATTGTCCCATCTTCCCCTAAATCTCGTCCAGACCACACTCTTGAAGTTGCCGCTTAGTAATATAACATCTCTTTGTTATCTTTTTCTCTTAACTTGTAACAGTACGTAATAAAATAGTAATTAACGTTCTTTACTTAATTTGTAAAGAAGGTCGTAAGATTCAAAACGTAATTACAAAATATAAACGCCCTTGACATAAACGTTAATATAATTCAATACATAATTTATGATGTGTATAAAATTGAAAATTGTCCGTTTAATCGGCTCCATAAAATGATCGGGAAGTTTATAAAAATTTTTCGTCGTCGTTATTTAAACCCATAACCATCTATTTGAACAATACCACTTTGTTTGCGACATAAAATCTTTCAACAGACCCCCGGCATAATATCTTTCTGTCGTAACGACCAACATTGCTCGGAAAATAGTGTATTTGTTCGTAAAGTGGGTCGTGACATGGAACTGGAACGATGATTTCTTCTTCGACGTTTTCTACTCGATTTGAAATGTTAAATAATAAATAACCTTGTTTTAACAAGGTTTAATAAAAAAAGATTTTCTGAAATAAGTAAAAAAGAAAGTTTCGTAATCAACAACGCGGTAGAACTAAAAGAATTTTTTTCCGTAAAATGTTCTAAATAACATCAACTGGGAAATTAGAAGCCCACAGCTCAACGAACATTTTAACTCGCGTGTCGACACGAATAATGATATAATAGAAGCGGTGTCACACATACTTAATTAACAAACCAGGATTTTAAAGAGATCCCGAAGAATCTAATCGTTTTGTAGACTAACCGAGTTTATAAAAGGTTAAATAGAAAGCGCTTTAAAGAACATTAAAGGAACGGAAATGTCTTAAGCCCGTAGGCAATCCGGAGGCGCCTTAATTATTATATACACATTTTGCTCTCACTTTGATGAAGACTAACGGTTTTAAAATTGCGCAACGAAATAATGAAGAGAAGTGAACGTCGAAACGATTTGTTCCATTGCTATACATATTTATCCGTAACATCTCGCAAGAAAAAGTTGTAACTTAGGAGATTGTCTCAATATGAATACACTCGTATTTAACCGTATTATTTATATCTTAGCTCATTTCCTTTCTAAATCCCACAATTTTATTTTTATCGCAATAATGATAACCCTCCCACAACTTTATTCATATTAACGCGTTTATATAATATCACACAACGCGTTATGTTACGAGAACAAACAATAATGCTGAATAGAATAAGCTAGTTTCAAAGATT
Source organism: Onthophagus taurus (assembly GCF_000648695.1). NCBI lineage: Eukaryota > Metazoa > Arthropoda > Insecta > Coleoptera > Scarabaeidae > Onthophagus > Onthophagus taurus. The sequence goes on from NW_019280685.1 coordinate 163,444, forward strand.
TTTTTTTTATTTAGTACCGTTTTCTCGATTGAATTTAATTTTTCGCTTAATTACATTACACAATAATGTAAATTACGCGCGTTCTCTAAGCGATTTTTGCACTCTTCTGGGTGTCCTGGTGGATGGTGTTACATAAAGTCACTTTGAATTGCAAACGTTTTATCCGCGACCGATAATAATAATAATAATAACCGCTACCTGCACCGCGACGCCCAGATTAATAAACAAGTTTTTCTTTCGTTAAATGTCTCTTACAACTTTGCGGCTTTTGTAATAAACACATGAAGTATATTAAAATAAATACGATTATTAATAAGTTAATTCATTTTGTAAAAGAGTGTATAATTACTAAGAGGAAATTAATTGAGCGTAGATGTGAAGATATATTAAAGTGGTGATTGTAAATGTTTTGTAGCCAAGAAAAAGTAATTAAAATGGATGTTTATGTTTTTATCTCATTCAGAACAAGAAGGTTAATAACATTTCTATAAAGAATATATCTCGTAACATTATAACCAGAATAAAACAACAAAAACAACAGTTCTCTATCTATTTCTATCTTGCTTTGTTGCTTTCCTGTGAATAATGCACCATAACTTTACGAACACACTGTATATTTAGATTATGACACTAATCTTGTAACAATCGATCAATATCATATTTGAAAATCTTTATTTGTTCTTGAGATAATAATTTTTGAATCAACCTGAATTTGTAGCTACATAACAAATTGACGTCATAGTTTTAAAAAATCGCAAAAAATCGAAATTTTAAGATATCTTGATGAAATATTTGTTACTTATAGAGCAAAGTGTGTACTTTTTCATGATCAAAACCGTATTTGAAAATCTATATTCGTTCTTGAGATAATAGCTTTTGAATCAACCTTAATTTATAGCTACATCACAAATTGATGTCATAGTTTATAAAAAATCGCAAAAAATTGAAATTTTAAGATATCTTGATGAAATATTTGTTACTTATAGAGGAAAGTATGTACTTTTTCATGATCAAAACCATATTTGAAAAGCTTTATTCGTTCTTGAGATAACAGCTTTTGAATCAACCTCAATTTATAGCTACATCACAAATTGATGTCATAGTTTATAAAAAATCACAAAAAATCGAAATTTTAAGATATCTTGATGAAATATTTGTTACTTATAGAGGAAAGTGTGTACTTTTTCATGATCAAAACCGTATTTGAAAATCTCTATTCGTTCTTGAGATAATTGCTTTTGAATCAACCTCATTTTTTAGCAACATAACAAATTGATGTCGTGGTGTATAAAAAATCGAAATTTTAAAATATCTAGCTGAAATATTTATTACTTATAGAGGAAAGTGTGTACTTTTTCATGATCAAAATCGTATTTGAAAATTTTTATTCGTTCTTGAGATAATAGCTTTTAAATCAACCTCAGTATTTAGCTACATAACAAATTAATGTCATAGTTTATAAAAAATGGCAAAAAATCGAAATTTTAAGATAGCTTGATGAAATATTTGTTACTTATAGAGGAAAGTGTGTATTTTTTCATGATCAAAACCGTATTTGAAAATCTTTATTCGTTCTTGAAATAATAGCTTTTGAATCAACCTCAATTTTTAGCTACATAATAAATTGACGTCATAGTTTTAAAAAATCGTAAAAAATCGAAATTTTAAGATATCTTGATGAAATATTTGCTACTTATAGAGGAAAGTGTGTACTTTTTCATGATCAAAATCGTATTTGAAAATTTTTATTCGTTCTTGAGATAATAACTTTTGAATCAACCTCAGTATTTAGCTACATAACCAATTAATGTCATAGTTTATAAAAAATCGTAAAAAATCGAAATTTTAAGATATTTTGATGAAATATTTGTTACTTATAGAGGAAAGTGTGTACTTTTTCATGATCAAAACCGTATTTGAAAAGCTTTATTCGTTCTTGAGATAATAGCTTTTAAATCAACCTCAGTATTTAGCTACATAACCAATTAATGTCATAGTTTTAAAAAATCGCAAAAAATCGAAATTTTAAGATATCTTGATGAAATATTTGTTACTTATAGAAGAAAGTGTGTACTTTTTCATGATCAAAACCGTATTTGAAAAGCTTTATTCGTTCTTGAGATAATAGCTTTTGAATCAACCTCAATTTATAGCTACATCACAAATTGATGTCAGAGTTTATAAAAAATCGTAAAAAATCGAAATTTTAAGATATCTTGATGAAATATTTGTTACTTATAGAGGAAAGTGTGTACTTTTTCATGATCAAAACCGTATTTGAAAATCTTTATTCGTTCTTGAGATAATAGCTTTTGAATCAACCTCAATTTTTAGCTACATAACAAATTGATGTCATAGTTTTAAAAAATCGCAAAAAATCGAAATTTTAAAATATCTAGCTGAAATATTTATTACTTATAGAGGAAAGTGTGTACTTTTTCATGATCAAAACCGTATTTGAAAATCTTTATTCGTTCTTGAGATAATAGCTTTTGAATCAACCTCCATTTTTAGCTACATAACAAATTGATGTCATAGTTTTAAAAAATCGCAAAAAATCGAAATTTTAAGATATCTTGATGAAATATTTGTTACTTATAGAGGAAAGTGTGTACTTTTTCATGGTCAAACCCGTATTTGAAAATCTTTATTCGTTCTTGAGATAACAACTTTTGAATCAACCTCAATTCTTAGCTACATAACAAATTGATGTCATAGTTTATAAAAAACGCAAAAAATCGAAATTTTAAGATATCTTGATGAAATATTTGTTACTTATACAGGAAAGTGTGTACTTTTTCATGATCAAAATCGTATTTGAAATTTTTTATTCGTTCTTGAGATAATAGCTTTTAAATCAACCTCAGTATTTAGCTACATAACAAATTAATGTCATAGATTATAAAAAATCGTAAAAAATCGAAATTTTAAGATATCTTGATGAAATATTTGTTACTTATAGAAGAAAGTGTGTATGATGATTTCCCATTTCTATCTTGCTTTGTTGCTTTGCTGTGAATAATGCACCATAACTTTACTAATACACTGTATATTTAGATTATGACACTAATCTTGTAACAATCGAGCCATGTTAAAAATTGCTTTCCTGGAAGTTGACTTGAATTTTATCTGACTCAAGTAGTTATTAGTTTTCATGTTTTTGCCTTAGTTCTACATTGGCAAGTATCAGAAGAGAAGTATCGTTATGCCTTCTTTTATGCTTTTTAATCATTAATGAATTTTGATTTTTCAAATCTTTCTCACTACTCTTTGCATCTGTATTAGTTTCTATATTAAAACTTTCGTTTACAAAGACAACCACACCCAATCCAAGCAAAATCTTAGGTGTCCAGTTGCGAGAAATGCTCTCGAGAGAAGCTATCGAGAGTATTATTTCTGGTGGACACGCATCTGAGAGTAATTGTCAAAAAACGAACACGTTTCGAATTTTGCTGCGAATAGCTGCGAGTTTTCTCAATATAACACGTTTAAAGATATTATTTAAAGTATTGGACTGAAATTTAAACGGGATTTGTACCATCAGTAATATCTAGTCTTCTGACAACATAATTTGGTCTTCTGACAGTAAAATTAAGTCGTGTGCTAACAGTATTTGGTTTATTAGTAGTAGTGTGTAGTCTTCTGTAAGAAGGATGTGCTTCATTTGCAATATCTAGTCTTTCACTAGCAATACCTAGTCTTCTGCCAGCAATATCTAGTCTTTTGTAGCAGTATCTAGTCTTCTAACAACAGTATTTCGCCTTCTGGTAGTAGTGTGAAGTTTTCTGTAAGAAGAATCTGCTTCATTTGCAACATTTAGTCTTTCATTAGTAATACTTAGTCTTTTGCCAGCAATATCTTGTCTCTTTCAGCATTTGAGGCGTTTAAGTTTAAGTATATTTTCTAATAATTTTCCAAAATACTGTCAAGCCACTATTAAGCTCGAGAGTTACTCCCAGAAGTTTATCTCAAGTGAATACCTAGCTTTAAAACCAAAAAAAATACCCGGACGTCAATGGGTTAAATGTAGCAATCGAACCTCGAACCCAAAGGATATGACAATTCAGCTGGACTGTTACGATTTTCATTTCGAACAGAATCTTATCAATCTTTCAATTCTACCCTTACCTCAAGATGTCTCAATCGAATATCATAAGCAATTCAATATTAGACCTTAACCCAATCATATTGTTTTGTGTAATACTATAAAATGTATGGCTCAAAAATAACACAACATTTGAAAAAAATCATATCTATAGTGTTGTTAAGAATCACGATATGACATGTATGTTAAATTGAAGCTTAAACATTCTAATTTATGATATGATATAAAAACTTATTAAAGAAGAAACTGTAATATTAAAAATCATATCGACTGTGTTTTTAAAAATTATGATATCATACGCGTGTTATATTGACACTTAATGATTCTAGTTTATGATATGATATAAAAGGAATAAGATAATATTACCGAAATTTCAAAGAAAAACTTATTAAAGAAGAAACTGTCATATTAAAAATCATATCGACTGTGTTTTTAAGAATTATGATATCATACATATGTTATATTGAAGCTTAAAGATTCTAATTTATGATATGATATAAAAGGAATAAGATAATATTACTAAAATTTCCAAGAAAAACTTATGAAAGAAGAAACTCAAACTTAGGAGTCAAAAGTAAAACGAAATTTTTAAAGAAACATATCTATTGTGTTTTTAAGAATCCTAATATGATATGTATGTTAATTTGAAGCTTAAAAATTCTAGTTTATGTTGTGATATAACAACTATAAGATAATATTATTAAAATTTCCAGGAATGAAGTGTTAAAGAAGAAGCTGTCTAATTTATGGCTCAAAAATAAAACGAAATTTTCAAAAAATTATATCGGCTGTGGTTTTAAGAATGATATGTATGTTAAATTAAAGCTTAAACATTCTAGTTTATGCTGTAATATAACAACTATTAGATAATATTATTAAAATTTCTAAGAAAAAAATGTTAAAGAAGAAGCTGTAAAATGTATGGCTCAAAAAAACCGAACATTTTAAAAAAATCATATCTATTGTGTTGTTAAGAATCACGATATGACATGTATGTTAAATTGAAGCTTAAACATTCTAATTTATGATATGATGTAAAAACAATGAGATAATATAATTGAAATTTCTAAGAAAAACTTATTAAGGAAGAAACTGTAATATTAAAAATCATATCGACTGTGTTTTTAAGAATTATGATATCATACGTATGTTATATTGAAGCTTAAAGTTTCTAATTTATGATATGATATAAAAGAAATAAGATAATATTACTGAAATTTCCAAGAAAAACTTATTAAAGAAGAAACTCAAATTTATGAATCAAAAATAAAACGAAATTTTCAAAGAAACATATCTCTTGTGTTTTTAAGAATCCTAATATGATATGTATGTTAATTTGAAGCTTAAAGATTCCAGTTTATGTTGTGATATAACAACTATAAGATAATATTATTAAAATTTCCAGGAATTAATTGTTTAAGAAGAAGCTGTCAAATTTATGTCTCAAAAATAAAACGAAATTTTCAAGAAATTATATCGGCTGTGTTTTTGAGAATGATATGTATATTAAATTGAAGCTTAAACATTCTAGTTTATGTTGTAATATAACAACTATAAGGTAATATTATTAAAATTTCCAAGAAAAAAATGTTAAAGAAGAAGCTGTAAAATGTATGGCTCAAAAATAACACGTCATTTAAAAAAAATCATATCGATTGTGTTGTTAAGAATCACGATATGACATGTATGTTAAATTGAAGCTTAAACATTCTAATTTATGATATGATATAAAAACGATGAGATAATATAATTGAAATTTCCAAGAAAAACTTATTAAAGAAGAAACTGTCAAATTTATGAATCAAAAATAAAACGAAATTTTCAAAGAAACATATCTCTTGTATTTTTAAGAATCCTAATATGATATATATGTTAATTTGAAGCTTAAAGATTCTAGTTTATGTTGCGATATAACAACTATAAGATAATATTATTAAAATTTCCAGGAATGAATTGTTAAAGAAGAAGCTGTCAAATTTATAAAAAGATTTAGAGATGATAAAAACCATCAAGAAAAATGAACTTGGAGAAGAAGAACATTTGTAATAATCATAAAATTTGTTTGATTAATTTGTTGAAAAATCAAATATTTAAACAATCACTTCTCATTCTCATTTCAAGCTTTTGCGAAACTTGAGTTATTGCGAAATTTGGCGGCGAAGCCTTTGTGCCTTTTCAACAAACATTTGGGAAACTTATTGCAAAGTCAGTTAAAGCGAGAACTTGAGCAATTGCGCGATTTATTTCGCTTTACTTTCTCTCGATACGATCTTCAACGCAAAATCAAAAAAAAAAAAAAACCATTGTGATTGCAATAAGACATTTCCAAGAAAACGAAACAATTTAATTACTCATACCGATCAATTCAAGAATCGATTATAAATTCATCGACCTTTAATTTAATGATACAAAAGAAATTAATTTCTGTATTTATTTATCATTTATTTGTTACGTTTTGTAGAGAAAGTGACCTTTAAAGGAAGTGGAACCACCTTCTTCGTGTCGAGTTCATTTTAGATTATTTTTATTTAAAATATATAGTTGAGAATCCTCGTGTGAGTTTTACCTTGTTTACGTAACTCGCGATCGCGATGTAATAACGCTTGAAATCGATTGTTGACTAGAAAGTAAAATCTAGGAGGAAGTTTGAAACGTGTGCAACAGTTGTCGAATGAAACTGTTAAAACTGCCCGCTGCCGTTTCGTTTGTTGTTCGTCCTCCTTTACTTTCTGATTTTGCAAAGGAAACGCACCGTATGGTTTATTAAAGCAATGAATTTCGATTACGCAACGATTTTAGTATAAATATTATGAACTCTCCGCTATAATAACGAGAGAATTTCAAGCAGAACCATTAAATTATAGGTGTACTAAAAGGTTTTATTATGTGGAGGATTTTAGAGTGTGTTAAGTTTTTATGGAACGTACCCGGAAGAGTAAGATGATTTAAATTTTGTTTTATGGACAGTCTTTTTTCTTTAAATAAGGTGATTTGCTTGGATTGGTTATTGGGTACTTAAAAAGAATCGGATAAAAAGAATCCTTTCACTAGCATAAAATAAACACAATATAAAATGTTCTGGTGTTACGAGACTTTATGTAGTTTTTATGTTCTTTTTTCTTATTCTCAATGAAAATATTAATAAAGTTTAAATTACATTTTACTTGGTAACAACTTTATTACAATTCTTTCCTCGTTGCCTCAACTCTTTTTAAAGAAACTGTCAAATTTACAAATCAAAAATAACACGAAATTTTCAAAAAATCATATCGACTGTATTTTTAAGAATCATAATATGATATATGTGTTAAATTATAGCTTAAAGATTCTAGTTTATGTTACGATATAACAACTACAAGGTAATGCTATTAAAATTTCCAAGAAGAAGCTGTAAAATGTATGGCTCAAAAATAACATGACATTTTAAAAAAAATCATATCAATTGTGTTGTTAAGAATCACGATATGAGATGTATGTTAAATTGAAGCTTAAATATTCTAATTTATGATATAATATAAAAACAATGAGATAATATAATTGAAATTTCCAAGAAAAACTTATTAAAGAAGAAACTACCAAATTTATGAATCAAAAAAAAACGAAATTTTCAAAGAAACATATCTATTGTGTTTTTAAGAATCCTAATATGATATGTATGTTAATTTGAAAGTTAAAGATTCCAGTTTATGTTGTGATATAATAACTATAAGATAATATGATTAAAATTTCCAGGAATAAATTGTTAAAGAAGAAACTGTCAAATTTATGTCTCAAAAATAAAACGAAATTTTCAAAAAATTATATCGGCTGTGTTTTTGAGAATGATATGTATGTTAAATTGAAGCTTAAACATTCTAGTTTATGAAATCCTAATATGATATGTATGTTAATTTGAAGCTTAAAGATTCTAGTTTATGTTGTGATATAACAACTATAAGATAATATTATTAAAATTTACAGGAATGAATTGTTAAAGAAGAAACTGTCAAATTTATAAATACATTCATATCTAGTTTATATGATTGAATTGGTTATGATATTCGATTGAGACACTTTGAGATAAGGGTAAGATTGAAATATTGATAAGATTCTGTTCGAAATGAAAATCGTAACAGTCCAGCTGATTTGCCATATCCTTTGGGTTCGAGGTTCGATTGCTACATTTAACCCATTGACGTCCGGGTATTTTTTTGGTTTTAAAGCTAAGTATCTACTTGAGATAAACTTCTGGGAGTAACTCTCGAGCTTAATAGTGGCTTGACAGTATTTTGGAAAATTATTAGAAAATATAAACTTAAACGCCTCAAATGATGAAAGAGACAAGATATTGCTGGCAAAAGACTAAGTATTACTAATGAAAGACTAGATGTTGCAAATGAAGCACATCTTTCTTACAGAAGACTACACACTACTACTAATAAACCAAATACTGTTAGTACACGACTTAAATTTACTGTCAGAAGACCAAATTATGTTGTCAGAAGACTAGATATCTGTCCAATACTTGTTAAAATTGCATCCCGATTTCTATGTTCTTTAGATTTGGTATTCCAAAGAACTAAATTTTCTTCACACACTTTAATTAATAAAAATTTTCTTTTAGACGTTATCTTTAAACGTGTTATATTGAGAAAATTCGCAGCAAAATTCGAACCGTGTTCGTTTTTTGACAATTACTCTCACGATAGATAAATTCTGCGTGTCCACTTGAATACAAATCTCAACCTGTTCACTCTCCGAAAGTTGGTGAGGACTCTCTGATAGTCTTTAGAAATACTTAGCTACATAATCTGGAGCAGTTGCTAGTACTATTCTTCTTATAAAGTCGGGTAGCTTGAGTAGCCTTGATTATTACCATTCCAACATATTAGTGATACCCCCTGATTAGTGACTACTCTCTTTCTTCAAATCCTTCAGCGGAGCTTTATCTATTCTATCTGATCTTATTGTGCCAATGCAATTTATGTTGTATGATTGAATTGTATGCTGCAATATCAGCGAGTTGAAGAAATGGTTCAAACATACAGTGCTTTGTTTAAGTGTATAGAGCTTTTCGCATAAGTCTTTCCTTGAATTTTATCACCAGCTCCACAATACCGACTAAATTTTAATTGATAACCTTCAGAATTCGTTAGACAACAAAATTTAAAGCCATATCTTATAGGCTTTTATAAATTGTACTGTAATCTACAGAAAATGATGTACCTAGGGGCTGCAACATTTTCTGTGATTGATTATTTACGTGATCCAGTAGTGGCTGAGTTTTGTAAAATTAGATGCTGGTGTTGCAGAAATCGCTCAATTCTTTCTTGAAGAGCATAGCTAAAAAGATATTCATATCGTCGTCATCATTAGATGTAATTTCTGATATCATGGGCAGTAGCACTTCTTGTAGTAGCACAATTGATAATAATATTGGTGTATAGACAAGGTATTGTTGATAAAAAATGTTTTAATATGAATTGAACGGCATTGTCACATTTCACAATAAAACGTATGATAAATCAAATGCTAGGCGTCAATGGGTTAATTTGAGATGAGGTTTTATGGTAAAATGATATTTTGTTGAAACATTCTTGTATTCAGAACGAAGAAAAGTAGAAACTGAGATGCGTTTGATTTAAAATTTAATTTAAATGATCATTCACAATAACAGCGAAAGATTTTGGCTTACTTAGTTTTGGTTCGGCTTTGGATAAGTTGGGTTCGGTTAGGTTTATCTAGTTTTAGCGTAGATGAACAAGATTTTGCTTGGATTGGGTGTGGTTGTCTTTGTAAACGAAAGTTTTAATATAGAAACTAATACAGATGCAAAGAGTAGTGAGAAAGATTTGAAAAATCAAAATTCATTAATGATTAAAAAGCATAAAAGAAGGCATAACGATACTCCTCTTCTGATTCTTGCCAATGTAGAACTAAGGCAAAAACATGAAAACTAATAACTACTTGAGTCAGATAAAATTCAAGTCAACTTCAAGGAAAGCAATTTTTGACATGGCTCGATTGTTACAAAATTAGTGTCATAATCTAAATATACAGTATGTTCGTAAAGTTATGGTGCATTATTCGCAGGAAAGCAACAAAGCAAGATAGAAATAGTTAGAGAACTGTACTCTCTGAAATCAACTTGATTCTGTTGTTTTATTCTGGTTATAATGTTACGAGATATATTCTTTATAGAAATGTTATTAACCTTCTTGTTCTGAATGAGATAAAAACATAAACATCCATTTTAATTACTTTTTCTTGGCTACAAAACATTTACAATCACCACTTTAATATATCTTCACATCTACGCTCAATTAATTTCCTCTTAGTAATTATACACTCTTTTACAAAATGAATTAACTTATTAATAATCGTATTTATTTTAATATACTTCATGTGTTTATTACAAAAGTCGTAAGAGACATTTAACGAAAGAAAAACTTGTTTATTAATCTGGGCGTCGCGGTGCAGGTAGCGGTTATTATTATTATTATTATCGGTCGCGGATAAAACGTTTGCNTATAAGAATGCAAAGGATTATTTCGGAGCCGAAAACTGCTGGACCGAGGATTTACGCATCAGGATTCTTCTTCCAAATGGAACAAAGCTAACTGTTATCCATCAAGAAGAACTATTGGAAGCGAAGGAAAAGCACCAACCACAACCCAAGGAGGTGCCCCGAGTTAGAAGATGAGTTCGTCATATATAAGGCCTGGAAGTCGTCACCATGTCTGTTTCCATTCTACTTCCTAAGTATTAAGTATTTCGTTTAATTTTTTGTTTTATATATATATATAAATTTTTTTTCCTTTGATATTTCGTCCGACATCCATTCTTAAGTTTTTTTTTATTATATTTTTTCTGTTTTTTCTCGGTTCAGGCGGGTGTGGGGAGCATCTGTTGGGGGGCGCTCGGCGCTTGATGTATACATACATTTGTATTATATACATATATTGTTTTTTTTTTCTTTCTTAGTTTCTCTTTTTTGCAGGAGTTTCTGCGTAACTGTTGCGGACTGTACAGATGTTTAGCATCGGTCATCTAAATATTAGATCTTTGCTTAAATCTTTTAATGATTTTGAAGGTGTGTTGGCTGACGGTGGCTATCATGTGTTTGCATTGAGCGAGACTTGGCTGTCTGCTGGAATCGATAATAATGCAATATCTATGAACGGATATAAGGTGCTTCGGAAAGATAGAGAGACTAGAGCGGGGAGCATTGCGTTGTATATACAGTTACCACAGTCGATGTGAGTGATGCAATAGAGCAACTGTGGGTCAAGATACGACTGGACGGATTGAGTCTTGCCTTGGCGGTTGTGTATAGACCCTCGTTAGTCAATTATAATTTGTTCCTCAATGAATTAGAGGACGCGCTTTCGATTATATTGCCTACGGTGGACAGGGTGGTGATTCTTGGGGATTTTAATATCGATATGTTGACCGTGACCACCCGTAAGTCCCTAGCGCTACAAGATTTAGTTGATTCTACGGGCTTGTATCAAGTCATTGAGGGACCAACACGACTAACCCAATCATCGTCCACTTTGATTGATCTGATACTGGTATCTGACCGCAGCATGGTCAGTGAGGTGGGTGTCGCAGACGGGGGAAGTATGTCAGATCATGATATAATATACTGCAATCTAAAATTTAAAACCCCACCACATCCGCCTCTGATTAGAACCTTTCGCTCTTTCAAATATTTTCAATACGATCACTTCGCTGATGATCTGTATAGAATACCATTTTTTCACATTTTTGATATTCCCGACGGGGACTCTAAGGTAAATTTTTTCAATAACGCCCTATGTAGTGTTCTAGAGGTACATTGTCCACTGAAAATCTGCAGTTTTGTAAGACCTCAGTCCCCATGGATCACTGATACAATCAAGTCTATGCAAAAAATTCGGGACAGGGCATATCGGGAATTTAAAGCAACAAAGCTACCGCAGAAATGGACCTTTTATAAAACAATGAGCATTAAGAAAAGCGGGTTTGTTTAATAAGAAGCAAATTTCAGTACCGAGGCACCTTAAAAATCTAAACCAGTTGAATGCGCACTTTGTCGGTGTGGGTATATCGGGGCATGATGCTGACCTTTACAATTATTATCTTAATAATACACTATATAGCCAAGGTTTTTGAATTTGCTGAAGCCAATGTTGAGGAAACTATTGTTTATATTTATATGCTATGGGCTATGACAGCTTAAATATAAAAATTATTAAATTGTGTTGCCCCCATATTATACCATATGTTAGGCATATTGTAAGTTATGTCATAGAGATTAGTTCTTTCCCGGCTGCGTGGAAGATATCGTTGCTAAACCCTCTCCCTAAAATTAATAATCCTCAAAGGCTGTCTGACTTAAGACCAATAAGCATATTGCCGGTTCTCTCAAAGGTCATGGAGAAGATTTTATTTGAACAACTTAGCAAATATATTGTAAACAACAGCATTCTGCCGGACCGACAATCTGGTTTCAGTTGCGCGACCGCGCTGGTTGACGTTGTGGATGACATTGTGGGAGCGATGGATAGCGATAAAATTACCGTTCTTTGTCTGCTTGATTACTCGAAGGCCTTCGACACTTTGAACCATAAAATCTTGCTGTCCAAACTGCACCATATAGGGTTAAAGTACAAGGCAGTTAATTTACTGGGGAGTTTTTTGGATAATAGGGTGCAACGTGTGAGTGTGGATGGTCGGGTGTCGGAGGCAATGACGGTATCGACAGGTGTCCCACAGGGATCGGTTCTCTCCCCGCTCCTTTTCTCAATATACACTAGCGATTTTCACAAGCATGTATCTTTTTGCAATATGCACCAATATGCCGATGACACTCAGCTTTATGGGTCTTTTGGCGAGGGTGAGGTGGAGGAGGCCTGCAGGCGGATAAGTGCTGACCTAGATAATCTTGTGGATGTGTCTCGTCGTCATAATTTATTAATTAACTCAGCAAAAACCGATGTTATTGTTTTTGGCCCGAAAAAACTTAGGGAAAGAATTAAACCCAAACTTGACATACGCATAGGAAACCAACAATTAACGTGCAAAGATTCAGTTAAAAGTTTGGGAATAATTATTGATGAGAATCTAACTTTCAATGAGTATATTAATAAAAAGATCCGGGCGGCATACTGTCAATTAAAATCCATTTATAACGCGCGTCATTTCCTAACCGGTAGCAGTAAACGTTTACTTTGTGAGAGCCTGGTGTTATCGGGTTTTAACTATGGGGACATGTTGTACTCCTCTTTTCTATCTAAACGTATAGCTCAAAAAATACAAAAAGTACAAAATTCATGTCTGCGACTAATTTTTGGTATAAGGCGACGAGAGCACATTAGTCACAAGTTGATTGAAATAAGCTGGTTAAATATGATCAACCGCAGAAAATTACATTGCGCAACAGCTTATTTCAATATTATAACGACAGGCCTTCGCCGGAAGATACGGTACAGGACGGATATGCACACCCTCAATATCAGGTTTAAGGGAACTCTCACACCACCCATTCACAAACGTCAGTTTTTTAAAAAATGCTATTCTTACCAAATTTCAAAACTGGTTATTGAGATTTCTGGATCTGTAGGACTGTGCACGTCATGCAACGGACGTGCACAGTCCTACTTAAACGTCGCACATAGGGTATTTGATACCAAAAGTTGGCCAAAACTCAAATTTATTAATTACAGAAAAGAACAATTATAATGAGTTTTGGGAATGGTGTTATAGATAGCGCATCAAATGGCAGTCATTTTGAAATGGCGGAATCTCGTCTTCGGTTACGTTGCAATTCTCGGTACTTCAAAACACTTACTTTTAGTCTTCCTAAAAGTCAGTGATACTTTTGTTGAAAAAATTTACGAAAAGATACAGATCCACAGCAGTTAAGATTTGCAGCACAAATGAGCTTGAGGGCAATTTAGCTGCTTCCAATATTTTAAAAGATATTACGAAATCGTCAACGAGGGCAAGCAAATTCTGCAAATGCTTTAGTAAAGTACATCATATACCACAACTATCACCTACAGAAGCGTTATCTATGTTAGTAAGAAACACAGTGTGTTATCAATATTGTGAGAAAAGTTGACAAACAGCGTTTTGCGTGTTACTCACTATTACAAAACACAAAACAGCAGTGTTATCCAAAACCTGAGGCATTTCGAGTAATATCCACATGTGCTGAGGTGAAATTGCAAGATATACTGGACCACATTTATATATCGTTTATGCCAGTATCTGGACGAAGTCTTTGAAGGATGCAGTAAACTATATCTTCCAAAGGTATAGTATAAAATATTGTGGCAAAATCCAGTGCCATCCTTCCCCCGATATTGTAGGCCCATAAGAATGAAGTTTATTCATGAAACGAAGCATGTTGCCAAAGATGAAATCATATATGTAGAACATCAAGTAAATTAACTACAAAAAAATAAAGTACCTTTGAAAAGAAGGCCTGATCTTGAAATTGGACACAAACTACTATTTACTATGGTCGATGGAAAAATATGCAATGCCACAACTAACACAGCTTCTACAATGCGGTGCTACTTGTGTGAGTTGACTTCAAAAAGCTTTAACGTATCAAAGAAGAAAGATGTGAATCATTATCATTGGGAATATCCGTCCTTCATGCAAAAATACAGTTATTTGAATTATACCTTCACTTGTCATACAAGCTTCCAATTGGAAAGTGGCAAGCAAGATCTGGAGAAGATAAAAAGACTATAGCCGAGACAAAAAAACTAATTCAAGCGAAATTCAGGCAGGAGATGGGTTTCTTGATAGATATTCCAAAAGCTGGTTTTGGAAATACTAATGACAGAAATTCGGCTAGAAGATTTTTCCAAGATCCTAAATCGACAAGCGAAATTACTGGAGTTGATGAAACCTTAATTTACAGATTGAAGATTATATTGGAAGCAATATCGAGTGGACATGAGATTGATGTCGCTAAATTTGAAACATATGTATACGAAACAGCTCAGTTGTATATTACTTTATACAGCTAGCTTATTGCAAGTATACGCCCATTGCCGAGAAAATCAACAAAAGCGTTCTCCAAAGAAACCATCATGACCAGTTGGTTCTTCTTCCATCAAAAGCTGCAATAACTTCTACCCAAGAAAGTCAAAAAAGTGTCCATGCAGACGAAGAACCAAATGAGGAGAATTCGTGTGACGAATCAGAATAATTCACTAACATACGAATAAAAAAAGAGTTTTGACCAACTTTTAGTATCAAATACCCCTATGTGCGTCGATATGGGGCAGCCTTGTTTTCGGCTCAATGCACCTTTCAGGGTTACCGATGATGTTAATACCTCAGCTCTGCCGTAT
>NW_019280686.1:0-75471 GCF_000648695.1 Onthophagus taurus
CATTAATTTTTAATGTTTACTTATTGAACCGAAACTATTGAAATGGTGATTATATCAAACTTTATTTTTCCTATGTTTTTTTTCAATTATATAATACAAATGAAAACTTAATTTATATTCATTGTATCAAACGCAAAAAAAGAAATCTAATTTACCGCCCATATACTTTTGCCTCTGAATCAGGGGGGTGACACGCAAATGGTAAACCTTTATTCACGTATATAGTTTTTGAAAGCATTCACAGAGGCGCTGGTGTCGCTAAGTTCGGGAGTATTCGGCATTATTCGGATATCCAACGATTTTTAAATTAAATTTAAATTTATGATATTTAAAATAAACTGTAAAAAAACAAATAAATGTATGTAGTATTAAAAAAAACTGTAATAAACATGAAATAAATGAAATAATAATAAATAACAATATATATTCAGAACGGTATACTCAACTACCATCTAGTAGCCCAAGTTAATAGTAATAAATATGAGTAAGATTCGGGGAATACCAACTTCTACGCAGTTTTATAATTGCGTTGTGATTTTATCGTTGTGTTGTATTATCGTGGTGTATTTTATTGTTTGTGTATATTTGATATTTATTTATTTATTACTTTTAAAGTAATGTCTTTAAAGTCATCGTATGATACATATCTGGTAAGTTTTAACTGGTTTGAACATTATTTAACACCTGTGAAAGTGTTAAGTAATCAAACAAAAAAGGAATACAGGAATAATCTAAAAAATCTTAATTTCCAGAGATGTGCTTATCAGCAATGTGTTACAAATACATTGCCTCCGGAGCAACGTGGAATTATCTTCTGTTTTCCAAGAACGGACGGACTTCGGAGGCAATGGCTTGAAATTTTGGACCGAATTTTTTCAACTAACATATAAGCAATTGCTTAACAAAAAGATAAGAGTATGTGCCCGTCATTTCAATGAAAAACAATTTCAAACAATTGCAAAAGAAAAGTTGTTAAGAAACCAATTGCCACATATTGATAGATTTGGTAAGTTAATATCCCAAGTAACTATTAAAGTACATGTTTATTTTAAATGTTTCTTTAACAATACCAATTAGATGATACGTTAACATCACCAGAGCCATTTCAACATCTGGACAGATGCCTGATGTAGAGGCACCTACTTCACAACCATGTGGTGTAAAGAGAAAAAATAAAGGTAAATAATATTTTATATTATATTATACATAATATTATAACAATTAAAAAAATAAATAAATAATAAACTGTAATAATCATAATAATTATCTAAAATACATTCCGAATGTTCCCCTAAAATACATATAGNTTAACAAAAAGATAAGAGTATGTGCCCGTCATTTCAATGAAAAACAATTTCAAACAATTGCAAAAGAAAAGTTGTTAAGAAACCAATTGCCACATGTTGATAGATTTGGTAAGTTAATATCTCAAGTAACTATTAAAATACATGTTTATTTTAAATGTTTCTTTAACAATACCAATTAGATGATACGTTAACATCACCAGAGCCATT
Source organism: Onthophagus taurus (assembly GCF_000648695.1). Classification (NCBI taxonomy): domain Eukaryota; kingdom Metazoa; phylum Arthropoda; class Insecta; order Coleoptera; family Scarabaeidae; genus Onthophagus; species Onthophagus taurus. The sequence continues at coordinate 1,515 of NW_019280686.1, forward strand.
GGCTTCAACATCTGGACAGATGCCTGATGTAGAGGCAGCTACTTCACACCCATGTGGTGTAAAGAGAAAAAATAAAGGTAAATAATATTTTATATTATATTATACATAATATTATAACAATTAAAAAAATAAATAAATAATAAACTGTAATAATCATAATAATTATCTAAAATACATTCCGAATGTTCCCCTAAAATACATATAGTTTTATCGAGTAGTATGTAATGAGAAAAAAATTTAATTCTTGTTTATTCGTAAATTTATCACCAAACAGATTTTATGAAATAATAGTTATTTATGTACCAAGTCGGCAAAGTGATGCTTTATCGAACGAGTTGAGTTTACGAGTCGAGCGAGCGAGGCGAGTAACAGGCGAGTTCGATAAAGACACTTTGCTGACGTGTTGCATACAACATTTTATCGCCAACCGCAAAATTTTACGATATGAAGATATTCTATTTATCAATATTATGACATATATTATTATCGAATATAGCAATATGAGTTTCAACAGAAAGAATGCTATGCTTTGGAAACTTAATGAAATCAATTACATAAAGTACGTTTGTACAGTACTCCATAAAACAACGGACTGTAAGGGAATATTTGGAAACAGTTTTAATTTGTAATACTAAATCAAAATTATTTGATATTTAGGTCATTCCGTCATCAAACAAATAGGTGTGAAGCGAAGGGCCGAATTGTCAACAAAGGAACAAGAGTTCTTGACAAGGTTGACAAGGTTGACAAGGGCGCAGAGAATTTTAAAGTACACCAGAGGACGTATGCAACGTCCAAAACTGCTACACGTTGATATCCGTTTTCCGGGCACCATAAGTAACATAAAAAACATTCATTGTTTGCCAAAGGTGCTCCGATTATTTATAACAACACTGCTGAAGAATACAAACAAATCTACCTACAAAAAATCTTATGTCTTCCATCAGTAAGAACTTTGAGGAGGTGTCTCTCATTTTTCTCTATAAGCAGTGGTGTTAATGAAAAACTATTTAGTCACTTGAAGAATATTTCAAGTCAAATGCCGCTGCGTCAACGTTACTGCACACTTATATTTGATGAGATGGACATCGGGAAGAATTTAAGATTGATTGCTACGGACAATAGTTGGCATGTTGAAGGATTTGTGGAGACAGGGACAGAACGAGGTCATAAACTTGCTGATCATGTTTTGGTGTTTATGATTCGTGGCGTTGCGAAAATGTGGAAGCAACCAGTTGCTTTCTATTTTACACATGCAGCTGCGAACCAGTATACAATCAAAGCATTGTACACTTTTTCAAGCAAGTTGTACGAGCAGTTCATGAACTTACTGAATTTCGCATCGTAGCATCTGTATGCGACGGCGGCTCGTGGAACGTAGCCGCCTTGCGTAGCCTTTCGGTAGAATGTGGCAGAGAGGGTAATCACTTCGTATACAGTATTGATGGCCACCAAATTATTCATCTTTTTGATATCCCTCATATGCTGAAAAGCATGAGGAATAATTTGATGACCAAAAATATTGTATTCGAAGGTAAAACAGTCAGGTGGAGCGACATTCATAGGCTGTACGAGTTAGATGGGGATAGTGGAGCATTCAGAGCCACCAAGCTCACGATTGCCCATGTAAACCCTACTAACCGTCAGAAGATGAAGGTAAAACTTGCCGCGCAAGTTTTCAGCCGGTCTACCGCTTCCCTCCTACACATTCTATCGAAGACAGGCGTTATGGATGCTGCGGGAATAGCGATATTCGTTAAGTTCATGGATGACTTGTTTGATTCAATGAATTCGGTGGTTACTAGCTCCACAAAGCCTTTAGCGTGCCAATTAACTAGAACTTCCCAACATCTCGCATTTTGGGATAGTGCTAGGAGGAAGTTGAATCGTATTAAATTCTATTCCGGTGGTAAGTGTGTAGGAAATCCGCCAACGATCAAGTTACTGTTAGCAACTATAGGCAATGTACGATATTTATGGGATTCTTTAAAGGAGATGGGTTTTGAGCATCTCTCTTTGAGATCTTTAAATCAGGACCCTTTAGAGAATCTCTTTAGTGTTGCAAGAGGGTTATGTGGTGGTAATACGAAACCATCAGCCTCTCAGTTTGTCGATGCTTACAAGACAGTTATTCTAAGTAATACTGCTCGTTGTGACATTGGGACGAATTGTGAGGATGATGGTGGCGATTTCCTTGTTTCATATCAAATCCTGCTGGGCAACGATCCAGGTAACACCACTTCCTCTGATCCATCTGACAATCCATCAACTACCTCCGCTCCTTCTCCTTATGATAGCACCACAAAATTGTCAAGCAACATTAAAAGTACCGTATTGTTGTCTGAAGTTGACCTTAATAAGTCAGCTTGTGTTGCAGAGTACTTGATTAAAAAACTATTAAATTATGAGTGTGAGTGTTGCGATCAGTTCTTTCGTTCTGATGGCATATCTGATGTTCATAATTTAATAGTTTTCTCGGATAACGACACAGACGGTAATTTGAATATGAAATATCCTTCGGCGACATTCGTGAATATTATCGCTGTTGCAAAAGAAAGAATTTTTGTTAACATTCCAAACATAATCCGCCATCCCAATATTCTATCTCACTTGTCATATTCTGATTTTCCCCAATCCTTTTGCACTAAACATGGAACTGAGATAAGTAAAAGATTATCAACGCATTTAACTTTACTATTACTCAATCACTTTATTAAACTTTGTAATAACAAATTACATAAAACTGACCTTACACCTAACAATGTAGTTATGTGGCTAAAGTTAGATTCACTCGCCAGACACAGATTCGAATATTTACAGTCGATCAAACAAGTAGTGGTCCTAAAATTTTATTTCAAATATGAACTTTTCTCACCACTTGGGAGCGTTTCACTCTAAACTCACGCTAAGTACTTAAGTTGAACCCTCTAGAACCCCCGTATCTAGAGATGGGGATGCTGGAGGAGGGTTTAATTTCTGATAATTTTGTAGAGTAATTTTAGGATTTTTTTTTCTCATCCCCCGGGGTGTGCTTCACTTTGCAACTACGCTAAATAATTAAGTCAAACCCTCTAGAACCCCCGTGCAGGATCAGAACCCCCAAATTTATAGATGGAGATGCAGGGTGAGGGTTTAATTTTTGTTAATTTTGTAGGGTAACTTTAGGATTTTTTTTCTCATCCCCCGTGGAGTGCTTCACTTTGCAACCACGCTAAATAATTAAGTCGAACCCTCTAGAACCCCCGTGCACGATCAGAACCCCCGAATTTAGAGATGGGGATGCAGGGTGAGGGTTTAATTTTTGTTAATTTAATTTAATTTTTTATTATTATTTTAATTAATTTAATTTTTTGCACTCCACGGGGGATGAGAAAAAAAATCCTAAAGTTACCCTACAAAATGAACAAAAATTAAACCCTCACCCTGCATCCCCATCTCTAAATTCGGGGATTCTGATCGTGCAAGGGGGTTCTAGAGGGTTTGACTTAATTATTTAGAGTGGTTGCAAAGTGAAGCACTGCACGGCGGATGAGCAAAAAAATCCTAAAGTTACTCTACGAAATTTACAAAAATTAAACCCTCACCCTGCATCCCCATCTCTAAATTCGGGGATTCTGATCGTGCAAGGGGGTTCTAGAGGGTTTGACTTAATTATTTAGAGTGGTTGCAAAGTGAAGCACTGCACGGCGGATGAGCAAAAAAATCCTAAAGTTACTCTACGAAATTTACAAAAATTAAACCCTCACCCTGCATCTCCATCTCTAAATTCGGGGGTTCTGATCCTGCACGGTGGTTCTAGAGGGTTCGACTTAATTATTTAACGTGGTTGCAAAGTGAAGCACTCCACGGGGAATGAGAAAAAAAAACCTAAAGTTACTCTACAAAATTAACAAAAATTAAACCCTCACCCTGCATCTCCATCTCTAAATTCAGGGGTTCCGATCGCGCATGGGGGTTCTAGAGGGTTCGACTTAATTATTTAGCGTGGTTGCAAAGTGAAGCACTCCACGGGGGATGAGAAAAAAAAATCGTAAAGTTACTCTACAAAATTAACAAAAATTAAACCCTCACCCTGCATCCCCATCTCTAAATTCGGGGGTTCTGATCGTGCACGGGGGTTCTAGAGGGTTCAACTTAAGTACTTAGCGCGATTTTAGAGTGAAACGCTCCCAAGTGGTGACAAAAGAAGTTCATATTTGAAAGAAAATTTTAGCACCACTACTTGTTTGATAAACTGTAAATATTCGAATCTGTGTCTGGCGAGTGAATCTAACTTCAGCCACATAATGTAGTTGACTCTTTTTTAAAGGATGCTGCTTGAAAGGTTTGAAGGTAGTCTTTATGTATTTTTTTTTTAATAAATTGGTTGAGTAATACTAAGGATAATGCTTTGAAGAAGGCTTGGGACCATGTTTAATGCAAAAGACATTATGGAGTAAACAAAATATGATATGTGAGACAGAATGTTGGAATGATGGATTCTGTTTGACTTTTACGTACAATTTTTTCTTTTACAAGAAAGATATTATTCTAATAGTTTAGGTTAATTCACAGGCCGCATGAACGTAAACTCACACGTTATACAAAAAAGCCACCTAAAACAGATAATCAACAATTGGGAGGCCCAAAGGTAGCCTCACACTGGGACGAACTTCCAGGTCACAGACAAGCGAAGAGAATGATAACTCCGTCGCAAAACTAAACCAAAAAGGTTTTATGCCTCAGCAAGGGGGATCTAAGGACGCCCTAAGGTTACCTGACCGGCCATGTGCCCCTAAAATACTACCTCTTCCACATTGAACAAGCTGAGGATCAAACTTGTCGACTTTGCAACGACGAGTCAGAAACTGCTGAACATTACTGTGCAATTGCGTCGCCAGAGGCCGACTAAGGCGCAACATTTTCGGTCAAACTCCTTTGACACCTACCGACATAAAGGCTCAAACCCTCAGGGCAATACTAAGGTTTATCAAGGACCTATATTTGCCCTAATCCTTTGGAGGGCTAAAGTTACAATAGATCTTATAGGTCGCGCTAACGAGTGGGCCGCTCCCCTCAGTCCGTCAGCAATAATAAATAAGTAAAAGTAGATATACATATAAATTCATTATTTTATTACATGTACAAACGAGCACAATTTATTAAGTAAACTGTTCAATATTCATCTGTTATCTTTCCGATAGCATTTCGTACAGTACATATAAGTTCTTGGTGAGAATAAGTGAAATTAGGGAATAGCAATATGTTTTATGTTTTAATAGTTAACTTTTTATTATATAACAATATATATAATGTGTTTTGACACAAATCATCTCATTTTGTTTATATTATAATCATTATAATTTTAATAGAGTTTTTATTTTGTTTATGAAACATTTCCTAGAGTACGTTTAAGTTCTTGGTGAGATTAAGAAATAATAGAAAATAACCATATTTGTTTTTATTGTAATTATTAAATATTTTTTTAATTAAATAAATTGAAATTTAAAAAAAAATTACACCTTGTTTTATTTTTTTTTCTTATTTCAATATTAAATGAAATTTAACATAGCGACACTAGCGCCTCTGTGAATGCTTTCAAAAAGTATATACGTGAATAAATTTTACCATTGCGTGTCACCCCCCTGCTCTGAATGTACCTGCTGCGACATGTCAAATTCCCCAGGGACAATGATTGCTTGGGAGAGCTATACAACCAAACACAAAATTCACACACATCTTTGCACATTTCACCCAAAAGGCATTTACATTACTACCTACAATAATACACTTACATGGTGTCAAGCAAAACATATCTGAGTATTTGTTACGTGGCAAAAATGCGTACTCAGATATATTTTGTGACGCACATTAACACCATATCAAAGATTTTATTTCAATATTTGTCAATATTTTACTATTTTATTATGTTAAAATAATTAACAATATTTTAAGTGGCAAAGATTCGCGATACGTAAATTTAGACCATTTAACATGCATATCAATCATATTTAAAAAAAATTAAAATTAAGAAAAGAATACCTTAATTAACACTTTCGCGTAAACTGTGATTTCGATAGTACACCCGTAAACGGACCAATTGACTGCATATATAGTTCTGTCCGCGAAAGTGTTAATATTAGTTGAACTAAAATTAGAACTAAAACTAACACTAAGAACTTACGGGTTTTGCCGTGTGTCTTTTAAGAAAAGGTTTGACGTTTCGGATGCCATGTTGCAACCTTCAGCAACCTTCAAAAACTGGTTCGAAGTGTCCTCGTACCAGTTTCTGAAGAAGGTTGCAACATGGCATCCGAAACGTGGAACCTTCTCTTAAAAGACGCACGACAACCCCGAAAGTTTCTAGTGTTAGTTCTAACTTTAGTNTTTACCACATTTCGATAGCTATTTTCGTTTTCAGCCTATAAGCGAATATATATATTTCGCCCCGATTTCCAACCCTTATAACTCGCCCCAGGGGCTTTATTAGCACGTATAAAAAAATACGTAAACCTTATTTTTGGCCATACTATCACTGTACCAAATTTCAACAAAATCGGTGAGGGACAGTTCTGATACTTCCCTTGTGAGTGTACTTTGGCTGAGTACAAACATAAGCCAGCCCTTCCAATTGAAGTCTATAAAGCTATCAAACCAGTCTATGAAGAACTGACCAGTGAAAATCTTCTAACTCGATGCATCGGCGGTTACACACAAAACAGTAACGAAAGCTTCAACTCGACTGTGTGGGCATTGGCCACAAAATCCATTTCGAGTGGTAAAACAATCTTGGATGTAGCTACGAATATTGCGGTGTGTGTTGTGTACAATGACGGGTTTTCTTCAATTTTGCACATAATGGAGGCAATCGGCTTGGAAATCGGCCCCAACAGCTACGAAATGTGCCTAGAGATCGACAAACAGCGCATAAAGCTTGCAGAGAGATGGCTGTCTGAACGGCTAAAAGGGGCAAGGATTACTTCAAGATCAAGCAGAAAAGAAAAGCAAAAGCAGGACGATAATCGGGAAGGCCAGTTGTATGGTGCAGGCATCGGCGATTAAAAGTAATTAAAAAAAAAAGAAAAAGTAATTGCAGTATAAAAAATAAATTTTTTACATTACAATTGTCTAAGTTTCGACGTTTTGGTTTCAATTTAACCGTGTTATCCAAACATTCAACGAACCCCTTTAATTTAAACCTTTTGTCTTAAAAAATTTACAAATCGTTTTCCTTGAATTTGTCAAATCGGGTCACATTTCGTATTGATTCTAAAAAAAAAGTATTTATAAACCCAAAAAATCCAAATCTTTCTCAAAGTTAATAACGCATCATGCCGCATCTAAACATACTACATGGTTGTTTGAAATTTTGTGGTTTTTGGGAAACAGATGAAAAGTTTGAACGAAGAAATGTAATTAAAATGAGAATAACTTTAGGGATATTCGTTTATTATTGTATCGGGATGGGTTTGTATTTAATAAAAATTATTCCAGGTTTAAAAATATTTATAAGAAATTCTTCCAATAATTTAAATAAATTTTTAGATGAAACGGTTCGTATTAACGAAAAATTTGAATCTCTTTTCGCAGTGTCGGGATTTTTTAATATGGTTTTTAACTGTTTTGCAATGTTTCACCAACGAATCAAAATAAAAAAATTATTTATGGAGCTCGAAAACTTTGATGAAAATGACCACAATATTAAAAACTTACCGAAAATAGCGAAATTGATGAATCTTTTAGGGTTCTCAATGGTTGCTTATTGCGTTCTTGCATCTTTTATTGTCAGTTTAGGCCCTGTTTATCAGTACGAAAATTGTTTAAGACAAGAAGAAATTTTGAAAAGTTTAAATCGCACATCCATTATATGTGGTTTTGGCGTAAAGGTGTTTTATCCTTACCGAGTTAGCAGCGGAATTTTGTATTTTGTTCATGTCACAATTGAGAACTACTCAATTTGTTATGCATGTGCGGGTGGATGTATGATTGCCCCGTGTACTATGGCCTCTTTTGAATTTGTAATATTAAGAATTCAATTACTAAAAGAGATGTTAAAAAAAGTTTTTGAAAATACTCATGAAATAGATGATACAAGAAAAATGCAAGAATGGAAAATCAATTTTACAGCTTGTATAATTTTTCACATAAAAATTATTAAGTATATTTTGGTGACCCATTTAAAGTTTTGTTTTTGGTATAAACTTTATTTTTGTAGCCTCGCTGAAATGATTAATAATTGTTTTTCGACCGTAACTTCACCAGCATTAGTTAATTATAGCATTTGTATAGGTACTACATTAATGGCCTGCCTTTCTGTTAGTATTTAAATTGAAATCGATATTTTAAAGTTTGATTAAAATTTTAATTTTTAGGGTCACAGTACAATCTCTCTTCTAAATTTATGCGGTTGGGTGCTTGGTGTCTATCTTATGTGTTTAACAGGACAGAGGATTCAAACTCAAGTAGGTGTTTTATTATCTCTCTGTTATATTCCATAAACACAATAAATACAAAGTATAGTACACATTTGCATTAAACTTTAGATTTAATTTTAGAGTTTATCGATTGCGGATGCAGTTTACGATATGGAGTGGTACAAAGCAAATCCGAAGTTGAGAAAGGATATTTATTTCATGATGATTAGAGCTCAAAAACCGTTATTATTTCAATGTGGAATTTTGGGCAATTTTCATTTTATTACATTCAAAAATGTAATTAAATCAAACTTTTTTCAGTATAATTCATATTTTACTATCGTCTTTTCTTTTTTAGATCATGTCGACCGCATACAGATTTACAACATTAAAAACAGGATTTAGTGGCTAAACAACAGAAATTTTGTTACCATGTAGTTACTAAAGAAGTCGTAGTTGTTGTAATGAAACAAAGTGCACCTTTTAATATACATTCAAATTGTTGCTTAGAATGAATGTCATTTATAGTCCTTATAAAAACAGGAGTCTTAGTTGTAAACTTGATACCAAAAGAATTTATGTATATGAGAAGGCAATATTGCAATACCTGTTGAAATTGTACAGGGTGGGCAAATTTGGGTGTTATTATAGGCTATCTCAGAAACTATAAGAGATACGAAAAAAGTAGGTGCCATGTCCCGGTCTCTTTTTTCGAGACTAACCCAATCCCGCAAACACCAAACCTCTATCTTCTTTTGTTTTTAAGTTATAGCCAAAAANAATATATAGGTGGTTCCATTTAAAATAACGAAGTTGTTGTCTACTTCCGGTATAACCGGAAGTGCGACAGTCTTGAAAATATTTTAGGTGAGTTGGGCATATCGACTTAAGTGCGCCTACAAATTTTCAGAAAGATACTACTCATAGTTTCTCCTATATCGATCGACGCAGTTCATCGTGGGACACCCATATAAACAAAATTTAATTTTTATAAATTTAAGTTATAACAATATATTACAAGTAAAAATAAAAACAAATATTTTATAATTTTGATTTTTATTACAAGCGTAAAACTTCCCTAAAAATACTCCACTTCCTATTAAAAATTAACACTAATAAGTGGAAGATACACACTATTTAGTGATATTTTGTCAATTAATAGAGTAAAATTAGAGCGAATTTTTAATAATTTACACTGATTAGATTAGAAATGTATCTAATTAGAGTCACGACAATACCGTGTTTTCTCGAATCTAATCCGCACCTTTTTTACAAATTTTGTATGCTCTAAAATCAAATGCGGATTACAATCGGATGTGGATTACATTGGAAAACCAACTTTTTTTACCATCATTGCATTTTTAAAATCGAGGTGCGGATTAGATTCTAGTGCGGATAAGATTCGAGAAAATACGGTATCTAGTTAGATTACATATAATACACTGTTATAGAGTAACGATTTTACACTATTTAATAAACACCGTCTTCTCACTATTTAGTGTAAATTTTTAATCTATTCAGCTACACTATATAGTGCAAAAAAATAACTCTAAATAAATTGGACCGATCTGAACCATGTTTTAGAGTTGATTTTTACTCTATATTTTTTCCTGTGTATGAACAACAACTTCAGGAACTAAACAGTCACAGACTGTGTCATCTTCTACTAAACTTACTGGTTGTAAGGTTAGAACAGTTGGGTATCAATGAATGAAATCTTCGGTAGTATTCTCCCAGTTTTCCCCAACCATGAGATTTAGAAGTGTTTTCATATTTGCAACCTTTTCTTTTGAAATTGGGTGAGATAGAGGAAGATTATTGATCATAAACTGGGCAGCGGACTTTTCATTGAAACGATGCTTATATGGGATATAGAGCCTTATTTATCATTTTCAAAGAATTATTTTTTAATTTTATCACTTTATATATTTAAAGATAATGAGGAATTTTTTAGAATTAAAAAATAACGCTTATTTTCCCCAAATACACCATGCGTGCAATACATCATTGGAAAGCTAAAAATATGCTCTTCTCAGTAGCACCATAATCTACTATAGTTTGTATTTAAAAAAATACAACTTTGTGTTGTATCTCAAAAACCATCAAATATTTTTAAAATTTTTCAACGGTATACTGCCGTTGTATTAAAAAAGTGTCTTAAGAACGTATCAACCCCATTTCTGTAATTTGAAAAATAAACGAAATATGATCTTTTTTTGAAATCACGAAAATTTGACTTTTTGACTATAACTTAAAAACAAAAGAAGATAGAGGTTTGGTAATTGCGGGATTGGATTAGTCTCGAAAAAAGAGACCGGGACATGGCACCTACTTTTTTCGTATCTCTTATAGTTTCTGAGATAGCCTATAATAACACCCAAATTTGCCCACCCTGTACAGTGTGTTAATTAATTATCGTACCCGACGTCGTCAATCCAAGTATGCAACCAAATACGCAAATTGCGTATTGCAATACCCATACTGCGATATTGGTTGCAATAATGACGTCGGGTACGATAATTAATTAACACACTGTACAGGGTGGGCAAATTTGGGTGTTATTATAGGCTATCTCAGAAACTATAAGAGATACGAAAAAAGTAGGTGCAAGTATGCAACCAATATCCCAGTATTGGTATTGCAATACGCAATTTGCGTATTTGGTTGCATACTTGTATTGACGACGTCGGGTACGATAATTAATTAAGACAGTGTACATCAAGTGTTCACAATATGTGTCGCCGTCTAACAGTGAGATAAAAGAAAAAATATAGAATAATATAAACATATTCTTAAAGACAGCAACACCCAACAATGCAATTAATACAATGCTTATTTCCTGTTAATCGTCAAGTTTTCACTGACGATATGTTTATAGCTGCCGATCCCATTGATCAGCGAGAAAATAAATCACCTGCAACGGAAGGGGATTCACCAGAAAGAGAACCATCATTCCCAGTCAGGCATCAAGCACCACTTCCATCAACTTCATATTCGACCCACACACTACTACAATCAAAATCGACTCGTCCTCATGAGTCAGATGGCAGCTTCTCCAGCGACGATGATAAACCTTTGACCAATATTCTTCAAGGTTGTTTCATCAGAAATGATTCAACCATACCCAGCGTTGAGAAGGCCTGCAAACTGAAGTGCCAACCAGTAAATTGCCATCGTTGAAAGGAAAGGGACTATCGAAGGAAAAATCAGTTCAATTTTCTCAGCATATTCCTAAAAATGGGAAATTTGACTCGCGCAAAAATAAGTTTTTTTTTTTGTTCTATGGTTAACACTTTCATATATATTTTTGTTTCTAATAAAGTTATGTTTGGTATATTAATCATGAGAGTTGTCCGTGATTTTGTACTTCAACTTTGAGTATCTTTAAATAAAACTTTAAGTATCCCATTTTAGATAAAGTTCCCCTATCTGCTGATGGAGGGGGATCATGAAGGGAAGAGATTGGTGGCCAGATCCCGCTGCGGCAATGAAGAGAGAGGGAACAGGTATTGGGCAGACGATGTGGAAAGGTGGTGTAGGCTGTGTGGAGAAGATTGGAACACGCTGGAACACATGCTAAGAGGGTGTGCTAAGCTGAGGGAGCAGGCGATGGACAGGAAGCAGATTTTGGAAGAGGGGGCGAGAGTAAAAGATAGATGAGGGAAGAGGGTTTGGGTGTATAGTCTATATTTTGTACTGGAGAAATATTATAAATTATAAACAATAAAACGTTTATTATTGAAGGAAAGGGTGTTTAAACATCGCCCTCAAACCTTGTTTGTTGCTACTAATGGCCGCTGTATTAACGAACATAATTCCAAAATGATAACAGAATAAAGGTTACTACTGAATCATCATGGATACAATGAAATCCAAATCTGCAAATGATTTCTTCGATTTTTACCAAACACTAAAATAGCATTTCACAATTATATTTCTCGTATCGGATTTGTACGGTAGAAGCACAACAATCTAGCTCTACCGAACAGTATCGATATGTTGACTACACAAGAAAAAACACTGGTTACATTTAGCACTTACATTTTCCGCGTCGAACACATTCGGTAAAAATACAATAATAAAGGTACCACCGAACAGCATCAATACGTTGAATACAAAAGACTTAAGAGACGAAACACTTTAGCAAGACGGAATAAGATTCCATACTGGTTGCAATAAAAAACCTATATTCACCGCATCGAATTCGGTTGCTCAAAACGCACCATCAAGCACTTGGTACTACCGAACCAAGCAGCATCGATTCGTTGAATACAGAACACCTTCGGCAAGATAGAATAAGATTCCATACTGGACACTTTTAGCACCAATATTTTCGGCATCAAATTTGTTCGGTAAAAATATAACAACAAAGGCACAACCGAACAGCATCGATGCGTCAAATAGAGAGAATGTGGAGAACAAAACACTTTGGTACGATGGAACAAGATTCCATATACTGGACACTTTTAGCACCAATATTTTCGGCATCAAATCTGTTCGGTAAAAATATAACAACAAAGGCACAACCGAACAGCATCGATGCGTCAAATAGAGAGAATGTGGAGACAAAACACTTTGGCATGATGGAACAAGATTCCATACTGGATACATTTATACAGCACTTATATTCCTCGCAACGAACATGTTCGGTAAAAATACAATAATCAAGCACAACCAAACAGGATCGATACGTTGAATATAAAAGTCGTGAAGACAAAACACTTTGGCAAGATGGAATAAGATCCCATACTGGTTACAATAAAGACGCTACATTCCTCGTATCGAATTTGGTATTGAGTTCTTGTAAAACTGTTCACAATATCACTAAATTTAAATAATATTAAACTGTGATTAAAAAACGAGAAACTTTTCGAAGACTAACAACCAAAAAAGCATCAAATTTTAGCTGTATAATCAAGACTACAAAACATGCCTGTATCCATCATTGGATACAATACTCTTGAATGAGATAAGTGGATTCATTTTTGTTTATTATTCTGTTATCATTTTTAAATTGTAGCAGCGAGATTTTTGTAAAACCCCATTTTGTATGAATATAATAAAAATACGCACCTTCACACGTAAGTTTCAGATCATTTTTGATCATTTTTGCATAGCACTGAAATAAAAACTAGAAAATTAAAAGAAATGATGGTATTTCAAATTTAAACTCAATTCAAAAGTTGCATGAAACCTAATTTATTTATAAAAAAAACCTAGATTTTTACAGAATTCAGAATTTATTTTTAATCGTCTACTTTCTTTTTTATTTTACCTTTTTCCTCTTTGTCAATAGAACAATCTCAAAATAACCCTTTTTCGTCTTTAATAATAATAATGAAGTAGATAAAAAAATCTGTTCGTGTATAAAATCCAATATGAAATCAAAATAAAAATGGACCTTAAAAAAATCTTTTTTTTTATTATTATTTCTCTAACGTCTATCTCTTGAATCTGAACGGCTTCTTCTGTCCCTGCTACGACTCCTCGATCTCGGAGTTCGTGATCTTCTTGGTGACCTGGACCTATAAATACGTTCGAGTTTATACATTTTTTTTAACTTTATATAAATTATATACCTTACAAAAGAAAAAAGTTAATCACATCAATAAAGTGTTGAAACAAAAAATATTTTATTTATAAACCGGATCAGAAACTTACATTATACCAGATACAACGGTACTCTGCCCAGATTTATAGATTTTAAAATATTTTGCAATGTTTCAACGTACTTAACTTATTTTGGTTATCATTAAATAATCATTGGATGTACAGTAAAACGTCTACATAACATACTAATGTCATTTGGAAACATTTTAAACTGTTTAAATGAATAATTTTGATGCAGACAAATTCGGACAGCTATTCATACCGTTGCGTTGAATCCGAATTCCGTTTCAAGGAGGTCCATTGTTGTATCGAGGTTTTACTGTACTCCTCACATGAGGATAGTTATAAATTAATTGTTTTGATATTTCAAACATTTGATTTAATTATCTTACCTTTCACTCTTGATATATAAAATTAATTTTAGAATAAAAATCATACCTAATAATTGTAATAACAAATGTTAAGTATAAAATTTCCTAAAAACCCAAAAAAATTTAATAAAAAATGATGTGATAACTTTTTTCTAAACTTTATAAATCAATCACTAAACATTAATTTAAAAAAGAAAAACGATTAACATTCAACAAACGGACTGGTTTTTTTAAAAGAAAAATTAAAAAAGTAAAAATTATTAAATTTAATTATTGGCACATTACCCGTCGTACTTCAAACAGAAGTCGAAATTGTAGTAGCGGTAGTAGTAGTAGTAGAAGTAGTAATTTTGAAAGTCGATTTATCTTATTCGGTGGCATGTTGAATTGAATTTGAATTGTAGTAGTAGTAGTAGTAGTAGTGGTGGAAAGTTGGTGGTTGGTGGTGGTGGTGGTTGGTGGGTTGCCCAAATCCTTTTTTTGTTGTTGTAAAAAAAAAGAAAATGGGGCAGAAGAACCGCCGCTGCTCGTAATTGTCGAGTGAAGACGATGTAGTAACAAAGATGATGAGATGTGGTTGTGGTTGCCAGGAGAAGAAGGGTTGATTGATTGATTGGTTGAATTGGTTGATTTTACTTTTTTTTATAATTTTTTAAACTTTTTTAAGTTGACTCGATTGTGGGGCTCAGTGAAGACGCACTTTTCGCTTTATTTTTTCGCCTGTTCGCTTTTTTTCTTTCAGGGGGGAGAAAACAACAGCAGCGGTACTATTGCGGTTGATGCCGCCCTGCAACTTTACCCCAAACACCAAAAAAATGATAATTTTTTAAAAAACAATAAACATAACCTTCAATTTTTCAAAGTTAACATATTTTTTGCAAATAACAAAGTTTGTTAATAAAACCTATTTAAAACAACTTCTACTATCTTTGATGCCAAAAAAAATTAACATTAACCAAAAAAAAAACTAACCTAACTCTCTTTTTTTTAATTTCATTTTATATTTCAACCGTAATTCATACCTGGAGAATCTAGGTGGACCCCTGCGACCTCCACCACGTCTTGATCTTCCATTAGACATTTCAACACGTACTCTAGCACTGCAAATCCTCCTAGAAACAAAAATTAATTTTTCAAGTTGAATAATTTAGTTAATTATGAAAGTATAGGGGTTGCAATCAAGAAGGGTTTTAATAATACTGGAATTTCGGGATCAGAATTCTCTATCCCGGGTTTTATGGGCTACATAATATATTATGTAATTATAAATAAAAAGTGTTCAAGGTGTTTCTAACGTTACAGTTTATTCTAACCATAATACAAAGCATTATAAAAAAATCTACTGTCCATAGAACTATTTTTCAAGTTTATGTCTCGTTTATCTCCTAAACAAGATCTAAGTTTGTGTTTAATAAACTTGCTGAAGAGAAGCACCGTTCCGGTTCCACATTTATTGGTGGAATAGTTTTCGCACATTCAAAAGCGAATTGAAGATTTTTACCCATGCTACCGCCATTATTGAATATATCAATTTCTTGAAGAGTACATTCTTAGTTAACTGGAGTAAACTGGCTATTGTTTGTTTAGAGCAGAATAAAGTTTTTTTTCAGTGTCTGAAACTACAAAAGCTATATTGAATGTATATATTGTATTATTGCCAATCCTACAAACAATTCAGAATTATTATAAATAAAATAATAATAATAATGCCAAAACAAACATTAATGGTAAGAATTGCCAAAAAGAGAAGAGTCAATATGTACCCACGCAATGTAGATACTATCGTTTTTCATCGCCCCTCAAAACAATAAAAATAAGAAATAAAATATACAGGGTGTTGTCAAATGTCTGGAATATAGCCAATAACTTCGCCATTTGTGGTTTTAAAGAAAAATATTTCAAGTAAAAAATTCTTCATTAATTGTGGCGCTTTTTTTGGTGACAGTTGCTTGTTTACATTGTTTTTTGTTTCGTTGCTATGGCAACCGTTATTTTAAATGGGATACATATGTTTTTTTTTGCATATTTTGATAGAGGATAAATCCCTCTATGCGATGAATATATCAAATCATATGGTATAGCAAAAAAATGGAGAAAAAATGGGTTTTCTGAAAATATTAAATCAGTAAATTACAATAAAAGTAGGCGCTGAAATAACGCCGTTGACAGCTTTAAATATTCTAGCCAAAATAAAAATTTGAAAATTCAGATTGAAGAGAATCTGAATTTCTAACACAATTCTCTTCAGGTCGAAGAGAATTGCGTTCTCTTCGACTAAAATATAATAAAGAATTGTTACACACATTGAGACTTATCCTACTTATGAAAGCCATTATTCCCGAGAAAGGTCTACTAAAAAGTATCTTGGACAGGAACTAAATATTTCAAAAATGTATACATTATATTGTGAAGAATTAACAAAGGAAGGTGAAGAACCAGCTAAAGAATGGCTATTTAGAAAAATCTTTAATGAACAGTTTAATTTGTCCTTTCATTTGCCAGACAACGACACTTGCGATTTGTGTGATTATTTTAATATAAAACTAAAAACTGACCTTAGCGCAGAAGAAAAACAAGCCATTACTAAAGAGCAAGACTTACACTTAGATGACGAAAATGGTAGATATAAGATGAAGAATAAAGATAAGAAATATGCTTTGGAAAGTAATGAACGTCAACTTGTAGTAATGGCTGATCTTCAAAAATGTCTTCCTACTCCTTTTTTGACAAATTCGAAAAGCTTTTATCTTCGAAAATTGTGGACCCTAAATTACACAATTCATGATCCTTGTAACAAAAATACGTGGTGCATGATGTGGGATGAAGTCAAAGCTGGAAGGGGTGGTAAGGAAATGGCTTCTTGTTTTTTTAAATGGCTATCTATAGATTCTAAAACATCAAAACACTGAGGTGTTAACAATTTGGAGTGACAACTATGCAGGACAAAACCGAAATATGATGATGATCGTAATGTATTTATACGCAATGCAAGTATTTCCCAGTCTTAAAGTTATAAATCATAAATTCTTATTACGGCGTCATACTCATATGGAAGTAGACTGCCAGCACAGCATCATCGAACGTGCAAAGAAGAAAGCAAAAGCATTTACAATTTTTACTTGTAACGATTGGCTAAATTTATTCGCAATTGTAAAAAACCTCCATTTAATGTGTACTCCATGGTCCTAGAAGATTTTAAAAATGTTAGTACAGTGTACTCCTTATCAACAGCGCCATTTATATCTAGAAAGAAAAGCAATGATGGCCAAGAGTTTAAACTGTCCAACATTGTTTGGTTTCAGCTTCGGCCAGAAGTATATCGAACTCTTTTTTATAAAACGTCATTTAATGACAATTTTTGTTCCATTAATTTGTATAGAAATATTCGAAAACCGTCAAATATACCAAAAAGTTTGACCCAATTAAAATTTTTTAGAAAATCTATAAGTAAAGCAAAGTATGACAATCTTGTAACTCTCCTTAAGTGGGTCCCTGAAGAATATCAGGATTATTTCGGAAAATTACCCCATACTGAAGAAGCATCAGATTTCCCTGATGATGAATGAGTTTATGAGTTAATATATTTTAAAATTTATTCTTTGTTGTAATAAGTTCATACATGTTATTATTGTCCCAAATTATTGTTTTGTTGTAAGTCCATACAGTCACTCAGAAATAATTTTTTGAAGCCAAAATGTAGTAAATCCAATAAATTCGTAAAAATAAAAAGTTTTCATAAAAATGTTTTGTTAATGAACAAAGACAGATTATTAGTATTAAATAACAATATTTTCGCGATTATGAGGTAAATTGTTTGTGAGCTGAGAATATGAAAATTATTATTTCAAATTAAAAATAGTATATTTTTCGTTATTTCACAATTATGTGATTTTGGACTTAAGTCCCTTTAGCTCTAAGGTACAAATATCAAAATTCGACAGTCTAAACACAAATATAATTTAATCCTTTGACGGTACTTTAAAGTATCGGTAGTTTTATACAATTTTATTCCTTAATTTCAATAAATACGGCTTCCAGGAATTTTTAAATTAGCATCGTTTTTGACACTTTTAGGTTGTACGAAAATGTAAGCTTTGTTTCAAAATTTTTGTTCTCAATATTTTTCCAATCCAACCCAACAATTATTATACATCATTTTAAAAACAAAGCTTTGAGCTTTAATTTAAAATAAGTTTCATTCCTTAATTTCAATAAATACGGCTTCCAGGAATTTTTAAATTAGCATCTTTTTTGACACTTTTAGGTTATACGAAAATGTAAGTTTTGTTTCAACATTTTTTTTCTCAATATTTTTCCAATCCAACCCAACAATTATTATACATCATTTTAAAGAGAAAGCTTTGAGCTTTAATTTAAAATAAGTTTCATTCCTTAATTTCAATAAATACGGCTTCCAGGAATTTTTAAATTAGCATCGTTTTTGACACTTTTAGGTTATACCATACCCCTGGCAATGGGTTATACGAAAATGTAAGTTTTGTTTCAAAAATTTTTTTCTCAATATTTTTGCAATCCAACCCAACAGTTATTATACATCATTTTAAAAACAAAGCTTTGAGCTTTAATTTAAAATAAGTTTCATTCCTTAATTTCAATAAATACTGCTTCCAGGAATTTTTAAATTAGCATCTTTTTTGACACTTTTAGGTTGTACGAAAATGTAAGTTTTGTTTCAAAACTTTTTTTCTCAATATTTTTCCAATCGAACCCAACAATTATTATACATCATTTTAAAATCAAAGCTTTGAGGTTTAATTTAGAATAAGTCTCATTCCTTAATTTCAATAAATATGGCTTCCAGGAATTTTAACACTACCATCTTTTTTGATATTTTTAGGTTATATAAAAATGTTAGTTTTAACTCGATACTCTCTTTCTCAATATTTTTCTAATTCAACCCAACGATTATTGTACAACGATTTAAACAGAAAGCTTTAAGCTTCAATTTAAAATAAGTTTCATTTCTTAATTTCAATAAACACGGCTTGCAGGAATTTTTGAATTAGCATCTTTTTTGACACTTACAATTAGATTAGGCGAAAATGTTAGTTTTTGCTCAATATGTTTTTTTCTCAATATTCTGTAAGATTTTCGTCGTTCTGTAGCTACAGGTCTGATAAATAAATATTCAAATTTACTGCGTCCACAAAAATGTCGTAGCGCAAGTTCAAAAGAAAGAGAAAAAGAAAGTTGGTTCTGCTAAAGCTAGACCCTACTCAAAATGCGTGCAATGTTTATTTATGTTGTAATCAAAGAAAGATCTGTTTTTCTGAATATCATGTGATTTAGCTAAAGCAAGTGTTATAAATAATACTTATTTTCTAATGTAATAAGAAATGTATTATTTTTATATTGGCAATAAAAGTTTTTGTTTACTGCGACATCACTAAAATATATTTTAATGCCTAATGGTACTCTCAAAAACCATTATCCCCCTGGAATGGGGGGATTTACTGAGTGTATTTTGATAGCATTTTAATTCAGTCACAAAGTTTCAAAATTTTTGACTTTTTGGAACACAAAGGGTTCCAGTTTTTCTGTCTCCTATAAAATTTTCCAAAACAGAGTTACATGGTTTTCTTACTAAATCGACAATATGTCGTTATCAAATAAGGAAAGATGGGAACAAACAACAAATAACTATGGCAGTGAGTAAACTGTTTAGACATAAACATATCTGCATTCAGAAATATCCAAATTCTGGATCCACCAACTTTAATCATAAAAACTATCATTCTGTGTTGGTCTGTTCTCAATAATAGAGTGCGGATATGCTGGGTGAAATAGTGATGGAGGCTAATGATCTTTTGGGTTTCCATATTTGGCCAACTTTGCCATCTTCAACAGATCCTCCAAGTGATTTCATTTTTAAGCCTATTGCAGACCAAGCTTTTTTGGTTAGATTTATTCTACAGTGTTCTAGTAAAGAATGATTGCATAAACATTGGTAATTTTCAATTAATTGAACAAATTGCACCATTTAATTACTTTTGTCATCAATTTTTACTATTATTATTTATTGGGCGTAATACGCTGGGCGACATGAAGCATACATATTTCTACAATCATGTCTAATAAGAATGACGAGCAGTGCCATGTCCAGAAGGCATTAAGCTCCGGAAATTCTTTTAAATTGGTTATCCATATGATACCTTTACCGGTAACAACAAAGATAAGGCCACTTCATATACAAAACATCCTGCCTTATCTGAATTTTTTATCAAATTGTATTTATCACAAACACATTTAATACCCGGTTATTTAAATCACTCCATTCTTCCAAATTTAGAATTTTTAATTCCACACAAGGCGTAGAAATACGTCATAAAAAAAATCAAGGTAGGCTTTAAAAATCTATAATGAAAAACAAAATGGCGTACACAAACAAATGCAAAAAAATCAAGAAATAAAAATTGCACCTAAAATTTAATTAATAGTAATAACAAATGGAGTTTCTTACGTTCCGTCTAAGCCTCTAACTGCGTCTTCGGCATCACGGGGATCCTCGAATTCTACGAAAGCGAATCCCGGCGGGTTTCTGGCGACCCAAACGTTCCTTAACGGGCCATATTTGCTAAAAGCGCTTTCGATTTCGTGTTTGCTAGCCGACGATCCCAAATTACCAACGTAAACTTTGCAAGATAGATCCCACTCGCGATATCTAGACATATTTATTACTTTAAAAATGAATAAACACTTCAAAACTACTGAATATTCTTAAACTTCTGTGCGGGGTCCACTTCTTTCTTCAACTTCCGGATAAAATGAGAGAGTGTTAAATGCAAAATGGCGCGGCTTGGGTATCAAAATCGCAAATTGCGCATGCGCCATGAGTACAAATTTTAGGTGAATCTTCTCATTAACAGATGGCGCTTCATATATTTTTAAACAACAAATTATCATTAATGATTTTTAATATACAAAATTAAAATTAATTTTTTTTTTATTTATTATTAATTTAAAATGTAATGAAACATTTAATTCAACTCCAATTTTTTAATTCATTTTGACCAATTTCGACAGCAATGACATCTAGCGACATAATCATAAACAAATTAATTAAATAAGCACACAAAATGGGTAAAAAACGTAAAATTAAAGACGATTCTGAAGAATTTGACCCAGTACCAAGACATTTGGTATCATCCCATGTAAAAAATCAAGAAAAACGTTTAATAATTATCTTGGAACAAGCTCAGTTAGAAAGCGCGAAGGTAAGCGTGTAAAATTAACCTCACTTAATAACATAACCTCAACTATTCTTTTAGGTTGGAAATTCGTTTGAGTTATTAAATTGTGATGACCACGCGAATATTTTAAAGAAAAATAACCGCGATGTGGGTTCTTGTCGACCAGATATAACTCATCAATGTCTTTTAATGTTACTTGATAGTCCCTTAAATCGTGCGGGATTGCTTCAAGTTTATGTTCATACTACGAATAATGTTTTAATAGAAATTAATCCACAAACGCGTATTCCTCGAACGTTTAAACGTTTTGCAGGGCTTATGGTACAACTTTTACATAAATTTTCTGTCCGAGCGAGTGATTCCTCTATGAAACTTTTAAAAGTTATTAAAAATCCGGTTTCTGATCATTTACCGGTTGGGGTGAAAAAAATAGGAACCTCTTTTGGTGCTAAAAATGTGGTTAAAAATTGTCGTGAACTTGTCCCAGAAAATGAACCAATCGTTTTTGTTGTTGGGGCAATGGCACATGGACACTTAAATTTGGATTATGTTGAAGATAATGTTTCGATTAGTAATTATCCCTTATCAGCAGCATTAACATGTACGAAATTATGTAGTGCTTTTGAAGAGGTTTGGGGAATTGTTTAATATAAGATTTTGAATATTAAAATTGTTTTATTTTTTAAATCATTCAAATCCTACACATTTATCTAAATACCGAGCAAAACTCAACCCATCACTTTTACAATATTTTTTTAACCCCCCAAAATCTTTTTTAACACACTCATTTAATTCTTTGCAAGTGCAATAATAAATAAATCCATCTTTATCTAATTGTCGAGCTAATTCTAATTGGTGGTTATCCATTAAATCCTCATTTATAACCACAACAGCTGGTTTTCCATGACGGAGTACTTCCAAACAAGTTCCAGCTCCTGCATGGCTTATTATCAAATCTGCTTTAATAATTTCTTGTTGAAAATCTTCAATGTATTGTTCAAATACGATTTCAATATCAGGGAAGTCTTTTTTTGGAACTTTTCCCGTTCCGAATTGAAGGATTAATTTTTTGAACCCTAAACATTTTAACGTGGTGAGAAAATCGTCTTGGAGGACTGTTGAGATTAATTTATCGAAATTTGTTGTCCCTACCGTTACAAAAAGTTGTTTATTGTTTGACATTTTTAGGTTATGTTTTAGAAGTTAGAGGTTAAGTATTTACGTCAAAAAGTGTATAGTTGAAAAAATTGTATTTATTGTAATAATTAGTAATTTATAGTTTTTTTTATTTAAAGATTAATTTCTTATTCCCCATATTATTTTTATCATTTAAATTTCTTTTAATGTAGTTTATTGAATTTGTTTCAAAACTGTTACTAGATGTCACTGCTAAGAATGTTAAATTACAACTTAAAAATTATTAATTAAAATGTGTAATTAATCAAAGTGCATATATATATTAATTTAACGTTGAATTAAAATTTAATATTTTATATTTATTAATAATTTTTGTGGTAATAACTCTTTAAAGTTAGTTTATTGATATTTACAAAAATTACCACTAGATGGCACTTTTAAATTTGAAATTTGAATTTCTTTTAATTGAAAATTTTAATACATCAAAATTAATTACTAAAAGTGTTATTAAAGGTGATTTCTTAGTCTTTATTGATAAATTGATGAATAACCTCGGAAAAATCGCTTCAATATCGATTCTTTTCGTTAAACCACCACCAAGGTAGCCACCTCGCGTTTATCTCCTAAATAATTCACAATCCAACGGTCGAAATCCCGTTTATAATTAAGCAACCACCAACGAGGAAAGGGCCACGTGGACAAAAATTTAAATCAGCTTCAATTGACGTGTTCTTTCAGGATTCAGTTACACATGAATTCTCGTCAATCACACATAAAAGAAGTTGATAAGAATGGGTAGTAAAAACAATCTCGAATATGGTCAACCAAATTTTGGAACGTGGTTTTGTACAGCGTTTCTGTTTTTTATTTTTTTCTTTTTGTTGAGAAAATTTCGGCAAGGAAGAGAAGCTGTGAAAAGAAATTGCGAATTTATTGGGAAACAACTGGAGCAGATGCAACGAATTATCGAGGAGAATGAGAAGAAAGAAAAAATGTTGAAAGATGGCGAAGAAGAAATTAAAGAAATTAAGCAAGATGAAGAAAATTGCAAAGAAAATGAGCCCAGCCAAAGTCAAAATGAGGAGATTTGTCAAGATATGTATAAAGAAAAAAATAAAGATGAATAAACTATATTAAAAAAATTTAAATAATCTTAATAGTTTATAACAATTAGTTCATCTTAAAAACTTCTTCCGATTGCTAATTTCCTGATCTAATTTTCTTATAACTTTTAAAAATGATATAAACTCAAAAGCAATATTACACGATTATTGATTTTAATGTATTTATTTAACTCGATACAAACATAAAAGTGTGTCGCCTCGCTTCACTTCATCTAAATCGTTTTATAAAGAAGATTTAAAGATATGAAGACACAAAAAGTCACAGTGGATGTTTGGAAAATGTTAATTTCTTCTTCTTCGTATTTGGTATTAGCATTTCTTGCTTGGATATTTGTAAAGTTGTTATATGCTTGTTTTTGGTTACCTGGACATCTTCGCAAAGAAAATGAACTATTTGAAGGTGAAAAAATCGAAGATAATGAAGTTAATAAAGAAAACAAGAAGATTGTATAATTTTGATTAATTTAGATTTAAACATTTGTTTGTAAAGTAAGTAATTAAATCGTTTTCTGGAATTATTTCGCTCGATTGATTCATAATTTCTTCTCTGATTAACTCGTTTAATATCGGAGAGAACTCACTGATTATCGAAGGAAAATTGTTTAAGATGTAATCACTTAATGTTTTGCTGTAGAATTCATCGTTTAAAAACCCGGTGAGTTGAAACTAAAAAAATGAAATGCATAAAATTATTTAAGTAAAAAAAATGTTCTTACTGAAGTTAAAGGATCAGATTTTAACTCTAAATTAAAATTTGATAACGAAACATCACCAGATATTTTAGCTTTTAAGTCCAAATCGATTGAAAAGTTGTTGTTGTCGAATCTGTAAGTGATTTTTAGTAAATAAATTCATCAAGAATATAAAATAGTGAGTGTTTTTACCCAAAAATTCCGTTTCCAAATATATGGTAATCTTCATAATTGATATCCATAAAGTACTTGGATTTTAAGACCAAATTTGGAAAATTAACGCTGGATGTTAAAGTAAAAGAAGGTGGAATAATTCCAATAGTTCCTTTTAATTTTGTTACCTCAAAATGTGTTAATCCTTGTAATTCGAAGTCTTCAACATCAATAAATCCACTTAAAATAAAGATGATACATTTTTTTTAACAAAATTCTTTGATATTTTTAACGTCAAAATTACATGGTTGTCTTTAAAGATTTATTAATTCAAAATTTATCAAATTGAAACAACAAGTTATACATCGTTTTAAAGAGGAAAGTTTAAGTTTTAATTTGGTGTTAAAGTCAATTCATAATTATCATAAATAAAACCTCCACGATTTATTGAATTTTAGTAAAACATCAAAATTACATTGTCGTCTTTAAAGATGTATTAATTCAAAACTTATCAAATTGAAATAACAAGTTATACGTTGTTTTAAAGAAGGAAGTTTAAGCTTTAATTTGGTGTTAAAGTCGATTTATAATTATCAAAAATAAAACCTTCTTTTTGGTATTGAGTAAAACGTCAAAATTACATTGTCGTCTTTAAAGATTTATTGTTTCAAAATTTATCAAATTGGAACAACAAGTTATACGTCCTTTTAAAGAGGAAAGTTTAAGCTTAACTTTGGTGTCAAAGTCGATTCATAATTACAGAAAATAAAACTTCCACGATTTATTGAATTTTAACTTTTTCCTGCTATTTAGTAAAACATCAAAATTACATAGTCGTCTTTAAAGGTGCATTAATTCAAAATTTATCAAATTGAAATAACAAGTTATACGTTGTTTTAAAGAAGAAACTTTAAGCTTTAATTTGATGTTAAAGTCGATTTATAATTATCAAAAATAAAGCCTTCTTTCTGCTATTTAGTACAACGTCAAAATTACATTGTTGTCTTTAAAGATGTATTAATTCAAAAGTTATCAAATTGAAACGACAAGTTATACGTTGTTTTAAAGAAGAAAGTTTAAGCTTTAATTTGGTGTTAAAGTCGATTCATAATTATTAAAAATAAAACCTCCACCATTTATTGAATTTTAACTCTTTTCTGCTATTTAATAAAACATCAAAATTACATTGTCGTCTTTAAAGATGTATTAATTCAAAATTTATCAAATTGAAATAACAAGTTATACGTTGTTTTAAAGAAGAAACTTTAAGCTTTAATTTGATGTTAAAGTCGATTTATAATTATCAAAAATAAAACCTTCTTTCTGCTATTTAATAAAACCTCAAAATTACATTGTCGTCTTTAAAGATGTATTAATTCAAAATTTATCAAATTGAAACAACAAGTTATACGTTGTTTTAAAGAAAAAACTTTAAGCTTTAATTTGGTGTTAAAGTCGATTCATAATAATCAAAAATAATACCTCCACGACTTATTGAATTTTAACTTTTTTCTGCCGTTTAGTAAAACGTCAAAATTACATTATCGTCTTTAAAGATTTATTGTTTCAAAATTTATCAAATTGAAACAACAAGTTATACGTCGTTTTAAAGAGGAAAGTTTAAGCTTTAATTTGGTCTCAAAGTCGATTCATAATTACCAAAAATAAAACCTCCACGATTTATTGAATTTTAACTTTTTTCTTCTATTTAGTAAAACAACAAAATTACATTGTCGTCTTTAAAGATTTATTGATTCAAAACTTATCAAATTAAAACAACAAGATATATCTCCTTTTAAAGAAGAAAGATTAAGCTTTTAATTTGATGAGAAAGAATTTCGTTTCTGATTTGTAAAACTGAATGAGAGCGTAAAAAAACAAAAAGAAGTTTAAACTTACGATAACCCATCAATACCAAATAAATCCATATCAACAAACTCTTTTTGAAGAATTAAAGGGTTAAAATGTGGTATTTCTAATTCGGGAATTCCCTGATTTAATTCAAACCTGATACATTCTAGAACATTTGTGATGGTTTCTTCGAAAGCTCGATTGGAAAATTCTGATAAACACACTGAAAGCACACAAATTAGGCTACAAAATTTCATTTAAGAATGAATCGATAGTAAAACCTCGGCCGCGAATGACCTTGGCTAATCTTAAAACAGAGGATAATATAAAGTATTTACCTTGTGCAAAATTGATTTGGAATGAACCCAAAACAACAAAAATTAAAGTTAACACCTTCATACTAATTTTAAGATTTGCTTGAATTATAGAAATAAAATTTGAATGATTTAAGAGGAATGAAAGAATTCGTATTTATACCTTTTTTTATCTTATTTTTTTTATTTTCTACGTTTTGTAACATTACTTTCTTTGTTTTTGAACTTGAAAGTACCAGGTAAAACATTTTATATTTTTCTCAATATTTATTACAAAATGTTATTGTTATTTTAAGTGATTTTATCAGATTTTGCATAAAATTTCTTGTCTATTTCGCAAATTATCTTGATGAGTATTTAGAAATCTAAAAATTAAATAGATAGGGTAGACCACCACAATTACATGATTACAGTGATTTCCTATTTATTTTGATTCACTCTGTATATATGTTGTTGGGTGATGGTAATTAATTGGGTTGCCAAAAATTTGTCCTTAGGGATTTGAAACATGCAAGGAGACCATATCTAGGAATGGAAATAGAACAATATCTTGGCTTGTGTATTTATTGGGTTTATTCGCCTTAAAAAAGTTTATTTTTTCCAAATACTTTTTTATTTCACTTATTTACATCATCATTTTTAAATCATTATTATTTCGCATAGATTATGTACAAATAAGTTTCGAGAAGATCTGTGTTACATCGACAACGGAGTAATAGCGTTAATTAGTACAATTATACATTTATTTTTATAGACTCGATTACGTTTTAAAGTCAGTTAACTCCATTTAATACAATAATAGTCACCTTAATTGAGCCAACTTTATTAATTAAAGCCAACTTATACAAAAGTTATCTTTAAGTTATCATTTTTATTTGAGTCAACATCATTTTCTACTCTACATTTTAATTACATAATCGCATTAAAAAAATAAATACATAAATACAGTCTGTATGTGATTAATAATGCGTGCGCTATTTGTTACAACCTTATTTATGTTTTATTTTCCCCATCACTTCGAACGCGAAGAGTTGGCGAAAAACGATTCGGTTGTATAACACTTTTCCCTGAGCTGTCTGTCGTCTTGTAACCGGACAGTATTTACATTCCTCCTCATTAATAATTTAAGAAAAAAAAATGTTTTCTCTAAACTTTTTTTCAGATCTAAAAAAAATTCGAGTTAAAAAAAAATATAAATCAGCCCCCCTCAGTCTATCAATTCCCTTAATGGGGGATGTTTTTTTTCTTATTACCTTAAAGTACGACATAGTACAAAAAAGACGTTGGTAACATTCACATTTACTACATGCATTATGACGAATCAGAATCGAAAAAATAATATAATATAATAAAATAAAAAATAAATAAATTGAACACTTAACGAGTCACTTTGGTTGATGAGGAGAGATAGAGAGAAGAAAAACGAATATTTTAAAAAAACCCTCCTCTCAATGTACCCCTTCGTGTCGACCTCTACGCTTTTTATTCTTCTTATTCGGCACCACCACGCAACTACACCCACTGCGCACTTTAATATAATCCAACGTCCATTTTGCATCGCCGTTTTGACCGTTTGCCGGAAACGATGGAAACGAAGGCCTTAAATGACCTTTTTTACCCGGATCTTTAACGATCGCGTAGGAATAACTGTACTTTTGAACGCACTGCGAATTGTTGTGCAATTTCCGGTCCATAAATCTACAAGGTTTTCCAACGACGTCCTTGTGACATGATAGTTCGTAAAATCGTTGTCTGTTTGCCCCGTCCCTGTACAGCTCCACATACTGATCGTCCTGGTTCTTCCCCCCTTCCGGTTCAACCATTTCCAAAACAGACGGACAACAATCGACCGCTGTTCGATTACGAGTTTCTTGTCGAAGGAGCATTTGGTTTTCGCGAGGCTTTAAATACTTTCCTGCTTGTTCGATTGTTACGTCGTTACTGTAGTATAAATCGTCCCTAAAACAAGCAGAAATTAACAAAAATTAAAAAATTGGTTCTTTTTTTGTAATTAAAGTTAGTTAATAACCACAAATTCTAACAACCAAATATGTTAACAATCAAAAATGCACTTTTTCTTTGTATACATTGTAATTTGTAAATGAATTTGTAAATTATCCAAGCGATTAATTGCCGTTTTAATTAATTTATTATCTTATTAGTTGTATAATTTCAGTTTTGAATATCTCGGATTGTGACATGCCTATTAACATGCAAAACTAATAATTATTTATATATCTTTGACTTTTCAGGGTGACCTAGATTGGTTTTTTATTACCGGTTAATTAAGAAAGAAATATGCAGTGTGTCCCAAGACTTTTTAGTAGATTTCAGATCATTTTATTACTTACAAACAAAAATTAGGTTTCGAATTTATTATATATAGTAAAATCTCGATATAACGAACCTCCATCTAGAATGTTTCAGGTTTAGTTACTTTTACATTATTTTTACAAATTTCGGATTGAGCAGAATCTTTAATAAGCTTAATTTGAGCTGCAAAAGATTTCAAAAATTCTTTGTCTATTTTGCATTTGTTTGGAACACCAATTTCATTGAATTTTTGAATTTTTTTGGTTGTACAAAATTTCTGACCAATTTAGTTTGCACTGCATAACTTGTAAATAGTAAATGTGGAACGAAAATTGTTTTGGTCGTTTTAAAAACCAGGATTTACTAAAATTGTTGCTTATTTCCGTTCGTATTTACTTCTGTTCACCTTAGTTCGAACTACATCGCATCTCCATCATATCTAATACACCAAATATGAAAAAAAAATAATGTTTGGACACATTCCTTCCTTGTATTAATCCGTTATATCGGGATTTTACTTATATGTATATTTTTTAGTTAACTAATAAACTTTTTTTAATTCTTAATATCAATTAAGTTAAAATTAAATTAAAAAAAGTTTATTGAGAAGTTATTGATGCGTTTGGGCATTTGTATCGTTCACAACTAAATTAAATAATTAAAAAATGATTAAGAAAAAGTGTAAATTGTGTCGATGGTCGACTTACCTAAGTAGGTAGCACAGTAAGCTGGCACAGCAAAGGAAAGGTGGATAAAAAAAACAGACAAGAAGTTATTGGTTTTTTGTATCTTTTTACAACAACGACATCGAAAATTAATCGACTTGAATGAAATTAATTTGTCAACATTAATACGAACGAACAGCGTCAAATTAATTCTTTTAAATTAATCGTTAAGAAAAAAAACAAATAAATTAAAAAAGATAAAAAGTTAATAAAAAAAATCTTTTTAGAATTGCTTTTTTATTTTTTTTCTTTTTTTATTTATTACTTTCGATTATTATAACATTTATACCTACCAGACGTGTGTGCTACGTTCTGATCTGGACAGCAACAGTGTATCGTTGAAATGTTGGGAATGAACTGGCTTTACAATAGCGGTTAAACTGAACACCTAAAACAATAAAATAGAAAAACAAAATTAGAAATTTCAAAAATATTATTTGCTTTATAGTATTTTACTCTATTTGCTCAAATAATTGACTGATATTCTTATGACTGAAAGTAAAATGAAGATTGTAAATTACACAGAGACATAGATGAGGTAAATCCTTGATACATATATGAAACAGCCTTTATTTTCATGAACACTTAGATGGTCCTATTAACTTTAAACCCAGCACAGAATAATGAAAAAATTTCAAGTAAGACATGAGATAAAGGATCTGACTATTCAAAGGGAGCGTTACGAAACTAGGAAAAATTGGAAAGTTTGTCTCTAAAATCTTTAGGTTGCAGCCGAAAACAAGCTGTCCCAGGTTTTAAAGTATATTACCCAACACTCTATGACATGATGTAGTTTTTCTCGGACACCATGACGTCGTTTATAAAAGTTGCAACAGTATGGATATCGAAATGTGAAATTCTTCAGCAAATGACCAAGGTGCAGAAAGAAGGTGTGCTGGGAAAAGAAAGATTAGTAAGCCAATTTCATGGTTAAATGATTGCAGGTGACCCTAAGATATGGTAAGACAACTATGACCGACACTCTCAAATACCAGATGAATTAACTCCATTCCTTTTTGAGATTAGACCAAAAGTTTCATTTCCTTTTTTTGTTAGGTGTTCTTCTCGAGATCAGACAATGATTTCTGCTGTTTCTAGAAAACTATCTTTAGGAGAGGTCTTCAAACTCTTAAAATCAAACGGATGGTTCAACTCTAAACAACGCATGCAGAAGCTGTTGAATCGTCTATTCAAGCTAAGCTAGTTGGGCTTCTTAGAATTATGATGCTTTCGGCCCTTTTTGCAGTTTTCTCGGACATGGCTAAAGCCCGACATGCAGAAAGAGAATGTGAACCTAAATCATACTAAGATAACTATGTCGTTGGAGGATAAAAGTACTACTTGATGGATATGTCTGCTGTAATTATCTATCTATAAACAGGAGCCAGTGATAACAATCCTTCATTGGTTCAGCCCAAGCTTACTCAAACCAACCTAACCCAATTCAACCTAATCCAACCTATCTTTCAATATCACACTGCCACAATCAGAAAACAACTAGGAAAATGCCTTAAAAATGTCTTAAAGTTAGTATAGCAATAAGATTTTAATACTGTGATCTTATAATGTCTAAATGTAGATAATAGATATCTTCTCTAGCCAAGATTCTTTCTTAATTAAGCCAATTATAAAAAAGTAAGTAGAAAAATTAAAAAATCATTCCACTTTTTCTTTTTCTCCTTTACCAATAAAAACTTAATCCAAACAACGTTATTGAAGAGAAGTCTTCAATCTCTCAAAATCAAACGGATGGCTCAACTCTAAACAACGCATGCAGAAGCTGTTGAATTAGATTTAGGGTTTTCTATAGAGTCTGTGGAGTACGTCTATGATGCCAACCCACCCCAACCGAACTCAATTCAACCCAACCCAACCCATCTTTCAACACCACACTGCCACAATCAGAAAATAACCAGGAATATGCCTTAACAATGTCTTAATTTTAGTATAGCAATAAGATTTTAATACTGTGATCTTATAATATCTAAAAGTAGATATTAGATATCTTTTCTAGTCAAGGTTCTTTTTTAATTGCGCCAATTATAAAAAAAGTAAAAAAGTTAGATATGGGGATGGTAGGAGCAAGGGTTCTTAGAGGATGTGTAGACCAGGTACCGGAGATGGATGTTGGGGTTGGCTAGAAAGACTCCGGGATATATGGTCAGGGAAAAAATGAAGGTAGATCAGGTGAGGATGGAGGCGGGTAAGCGAGAGGTGCGTTTTGAGAAGAGGGTGGAAGGTAGAGAGCATTGTAAAAATCTTGGGGGAGTGCTACAGACAGATTGAGGCAAGTAAGGGGCGTTATGGGCAGCAAGAAAGGGAGGAATACTACAGAAGGGTGTGGTATTCAACGGAAAAAGTGAACAGGAAAAAGATTGAGGATTGAAAGAAGAAGAATTGTTGAAAGATAAGTTGGGTTGGGTTGAATTGGATTAGGTTGCGTTGGGTTGGTTTGAGTAGGTTTGGGTTGAGCCAGTGGATTGAGGATTGAGATGTGGAAACAATTGGAGAGCAGAGACATGGATGTGGGAATGCAAGAGAGAAGGACGGCGATAACGAAAAGCAGGTACAATCCAGAATGTAATGAAATTGTAGTAGAGGGGCTACCAAAGTACCATATCATAATAATAACAATGCCATATACGTTTTAAGTTCTTAACTCTTCATCCATCTTTAATGTTCATTTGACTTTGGCTTTTTTGGTTTTAATGAGTAGTCAAGAATTGTTTGGATGTATTCAAAACACATCCCGCGTTATAACTAAAAGACCTCTTGAACAGTTGGGTACGGTACATTACGGATTATGAATGTCCGTTCTGTAAGTAATTTCGTTGGTGAGGTAAGGTGGTAGCTTACTTGACGTAATTTTATAAAAAAAAACAACCAAAATGTAACTGACGACGACTTGACATAATCAGCCAATTCAACTCCCCTAGCTTATAGGATACTCCTACGATACTAGCCGTACGTAGTAATACGTCGGCGTATTCCAAATATAAAACTAACACAAGAATTCTGAATACGTCGCGCGTAAGCAGTCAACAGGCAGTGGCCGTAAATTGTGTCACAGTATGTATAATTGGATAAAATTACAAACTCACAAAGATTTTTTTTAATATCGACGTTCAAGACTTCTCTATGAGCAAACAGCATTTTCAATTTTGCGTAAGCATGCCTCCTGATCAGTTCCCTTGTGTTAAGGGTAAAGTTTAAGCTGTCGTCAATGTAAACGCCAAGATTCTTGACACAGACCCTCCTCTCCAATTCAATTCCATCTATAAAGATATGGGCCATATTGCTGACAAACGCCTTGGATTCCCTACCCCCGAATACCATGTAGACCGATTTATTCCCATTTAACAAATGGCCATGTTTTTTAGTAACATTTAAAAATTTATCTAAATTACTGTTTACATCTGCAACAGACTCTAGCACATTATTTGAGTTAAAGCTGTGGTAAAGTTGTGTGTTATCCACATAGATATGAAATTTTGAGCAGAAGCGGTCAAAAATCAACATTTGAGACGTATAGATAGTGAACAAAAGGGGACCCAATGTAGAGGCACACCAAACCTCAATACGGCTGGATCCGACACATCATTATCAATAACTACATACTGACTTCTCCCGCACAAATAATTCAAAAAAAAAATTTAAGCTTGTATTATTGAACCCAATATAATGAAGAATTGCTAAGAGAAATTGATAGTGTCAAACGATTTTGAGAAGTCAAGTAAAACCGAAACAGTAGCCGCGCCATTGTTTGGTGCAGACATAATATCATCAATAATTGTCGATAGTGGGGTTGCACAACTATATCCAAGCCTAAATCCTGAAGCGTTGAAACGTATTTGTTCCGCCAAGATCCTTTCCAAAATTCCCGACAAAGTACTCAAAATACTAATTGGCCTCACATCCGAGAAGGAAGAAGCAGTTGATGATTTAGGCATAGGAACAACTTTGGCAGATTTCCATTTCTCAGGAAAGACAAAAGTTAGTTACATGCAGGAGGAAGGGAGTTATGTGTGGACAACAGAAACCCATCATCCTAAGGCTTATACCATCAATTCCTGCCACCTGACTCGACATCCTCGTCAAGATAATATTGATCTTAGATTAATTTACTTTTTGGAAATTGAAATTTTTCACACTAGGTCTGACATTATTAGCATAAAAGTTGTGCACGTCCGTGTCAACCTCCGCAGACCGTCCCCAAATCGAAGAAAAGATAGTCTCAGACTCGTCGGTGGGCAGGGTTTTTTTTTATTGTAAATATTCAACTTGCGCAGCTCCCTTCATAAATTTTGAGTGCTCCCGAATCTCATTTGCTCAGTTAAGTAAGCTCTTTATGAGATAAATATGAGGAGATGAGGAGGGGAAGAGGTTGGTAGCCAGGCTTAGGTGTGGGAATAAAGAAAGGGCCAACAGATATTGGATGGAAGATGAGGATTCACCATCTGCTGGTGAAGTGTAGTGAGTTGAGGGAGGAGGTGATGAATTGGAGACCGGTGTTGGGGGTGAGGACGAAGGGAAGCAGATGGATGGGGAATTGATGGCAGTAAGTATCTCCCGTAGAGAGGGAGAGGTTAATCAAAACTACGTTAAGTATACGCGTGCGAGGATGGCAACAAACCTCCCAGAAACTAACTTTTACCCGTAATTTCCTATCTACTTTCTTAGCTGATATCTTCCTTACTATTAGAGACAGCGAAAAACTAAATGCATCATTTGAAAGCTTAATTCTTTCTCTATCTAAAACCGGGTTGCCGACAAGTTCATACTAAGATCAATAAAAAAAACACCGCTCTGTACTGTATGTATATATGTACCTAAAAATTATCACAGTTCAAGCCCTTGTGCAATTGTTTTCAAACCGAATTTTAAAAAACTGTTATCACAATCAGAAAAAGCGCTCCGTCAACTATCTTAATTCGGGTTTTCGTCGGTCAATATCTATCAGTGTCATGCTTAAATCACCCTTAATATACAGCTCTACACACAGAAACGCTGAATTGCTCTAAACAACTTTGTTATTTAATAGGGAGAAAACTATATGTAGAAGTATATCTATCTTATCGAAAATTTTCTGCTCTTTCTAATGGTGTATAACACGCGGCGACCACGCGTTTGCACATGTTTTTGGTCAAAAGTGATTAAAACGTGTGAATTTAGTAGTTTTTAGCCAAAAAACGTTTCTGTCATACTCAACTAACAAGATTTAAAAGTGGCTAAAACGATAGAGAAAGAATCAAGCTTTCAAATGGCGGATTTAGTTTTTTGCTATCTCTAATGGTAAGGAAAATATCAGCTAAGAAAGTAGATAGCAAATTACGTGTAAAAGTTTGTTGCCATCGTTGTACTGGTTTTAGGCATAACATTTCTAATACAAAACTATTTTGAAAACAAACAGTTGTTGAATCAACTTCTTCATTACTATCTCCCGGTTAGGATAGAGAAATATCTTGAATACCCAAGAAGGAGGTAGTACAACTACTACAAAATGTTTTTGATTCCGTCTCGAAGGTACTAGACGTAAATCTGTCGGCACGCAGACCAATTACTCGCCAGTTTCTCATAGTAAATCTCTAGAAACCGGACACCGGAGCACTTCTCGGCGTCTCGGATCCTATTCCGGAAGACAATAAAGGCCCGCGTGACTGGAGAATGCCCCCACGGCCCGACGTAACCGATGGACCAGAAGAAGGCGATTCTCTTCTAGAATTACCCCAACGGGTCTGAACGGGTCTGAACGGGTCTCAACGACGACGTAAAATACGGTAGTGCCACGGTGGTCCCCCGCAGACGATGGTCGCCTGACAGCACTTGTTATCGATTGATTCCGGACGCCTCCCGAGTGACAATTAACGCCCGGAGGTCTCCACCCGACGAAGACCACCAAGGAATCCGCACTGCGAGAGTTTATGACGTGCCAGTCACGTTTCGGCCATAATGTTTGCGGCTTTTTTATTGTATCCGATCCGATTCGAAACGATTAACCATATAACTACACGTTGTTTTACAACGCTATAAGAAATACTTTTAAGATCAAATATCAATAAATTTATATAGGTTAATTTGAATTAGATTTATTTGATTAGATTGAAATTATTGGCTTTTAAGGT
Organism: Onthophagus taurus; assembly: GCF_000648695.1. Taxonomy (NCBI): domain Eukaryota; kingdom Metazoa; phylum Arthropoda; class Insecta; order Coleoptera; family Scarabaeidae; genus Onthophagus; species Onthophagus taurus. The sequence goes on from NW_019280686.1 coordinate 37,531, forward strand.
CCCAATTATTTCAAATTGGATTAATATTACCCACCTTTCTAAACCAATTAGAATAAATTTTTTCAATGCGGTATCGTAAATAATAATTTATCACAATATACAACATTTCAAATCAAATAATTTGAAATTTATTAAAGAAATATTTGATTTATGTAATATTTAGTATTACATTTTAAGTAAATGTTAAGCGAAAATGTCGTAATTACAAAATATTTAAACATTAATATCTTCCCGAAGTCAACTTTCTAGATTTCTCATACTCACATACATACAAATTTCCGATTTATTATACAATCGAGTTGGATGGTGGAAAATCGGTGTCCATAAACGGTTACCAACGCCTTTTAAAATCGCGCATAGAAGTTATTAAATTACACACCGCCGCCGCCGTTGCACAACGCGGGTGAACGTACCACAATCCGAGAAATATTAATAAGTAATATTTCAAATACGTTAACAAGATATTACCAATAAATACGTTAAAAGACAAATTTCTTCCTTTACCATCACCCCCTATTAAATCTTTCTGTTTCTTATTCTCTCTTCTATATCATAATTAGAATTCCAAGACTATCTCTTCGCAAGTTGATGCATATCTATACGTGCTCCGCGCCGTTTTCCGCGTTAAATAGCTAATAATGGGCACTTTAGAGACTTCGGTACGATGCCTGAAGCGATTTGTAATGGGCAAAGTGCCGCGAAACCGCTTAGAGAGTTTTCAAGAGGTGCGCGCACCATCGCAGATAAATCAGGCTGGGTCGTAGCTGGTTGCATTTTTTTTATTCCTTTTATTTCTCCTCCTTTTACCTTATTTTCATTCTGCGTTGGTAGTACACCTGTCCGCGAGAAGAACCGACTTAAAGGATTTTACGTCTTAAGATGCGTGCGTGCATATTTTCCTTAACCCAAGGATAGATGCTGACAAATTATTACAACAACGTAGAGAGACTTTAATCTTTAATAATTTATCATTTTCAAAAGAAGATTTAATATGTTAACTTGTTAGAAAGATTTTGAAATTATTATTTAAGAGGTTTTCCAAGATGTCAAAGGTCTTCTTACCCCGTTATATTGACTATTCCTTATTGGAGAAAATTGAAATTGAATAAGTCCAAAAACTTTGCATAGGAGAGTGTAATGAAGTGTGTATAAGTCAATTCAACATCTGCCAAACAAAACTGTTTATATAGAGAATGTTAAGTTTTACACAACAAATATGTGCATCGAGAATATATTGAGTGCTTATCACATTTGATGATTTATGAGTTTCAAATCACCAAGTAAATGTCTCGCAGATGGGCATTTCATGACTAACGGTATGTTAACCGTCACTTTACAGAATCCGACGAGGAAGTAACTCAATACGTGGCGCTTATAAATCGCAGTTATTTTATTATTCTTTATAGCTTGAGATGTGCCATTACTTATTATGATTTTTATTGCTATTTGAATATTTCACCAACTTGTTAAACATAAATCCGTTATCTTTAATTCAGCAACAAACTATTTTACTAAAATATTTGGCGTCGGCGATCCTCTAATGTTAATTCATATTATTGATCTAGATTTCTGGCAAGAATTAACGGTATTCTGATTCCAATACAGTACTACATTGCTTCATTACTTCAATTCTCAATCACTTAACCAGATCATACAATTAATGGATTAAATTTTTAACTGTTATAATCTGATTTGGATATTGTTTCATTAACTGTATGAATGAAAAGAAAACTTGATTTGGAAAGATTTCAGCAAAAAGTTTTTAAACACTTTTTTTCTTAAAATTTTTCTAATCAAACATCCTATATATGATATATCATTTTTAAGTATATTTTTAATCATTAATTTGATAACCATCGTATTAAAAAGATATTTATCTCAAAGAATGACTCGGAAATATATTGCTGTACAACAAATGACCAAATCTCATAATACAAACGTTTACCACAATTATAATGCATTACTGCTTGCAAAAAAACAATGTTCTCCAAATCAGATAATAATTACTGAAATTTCAGCCGAGGTCAAGCTCCAATCGTTAGTTAAATATACAATCCAAAGACTACTTTCCGTTCAATATTAAGTGCTTGAACATATCACAAATAGTGGTAGTACTATTAGAAAAATGAACATATATTTCAACCAGTACTGACTGTATCATTCCTAAACATTCATATAGTTGTTATAATTACAAGGGTGCGGCGTTCAACTTTTTCTTCAGACGAGCTGTACGAACACCCCTTAATAAAGCTAACTTTACAGAAGAAATACGTAGGATCGCTGAGATTGGTTTGAGGAACAGTTTTAACATCGACAAAATACAAAGTTTTTACAACAAACTTCATAGAAATAATATAATCAAACTAATTTTACCAGCCCCTAGCTTGAATGCTTTTTACATAAAGGTCCTTTTTCACCCTAATTTACAATATGTTTTCAAAAACAACTTTAATAAATTTAATATTACACCCGCATTTTCAAATTCTAATAAAATAAGTCAAATTTTAATTAATAATAAACACAGATTTCAGGAAAAGGAGAAAAGTGACATATATAACATCAAGTGTAATGAATGCGAATGTTTTTACTTCGGACAAACAGGACGCAACATCAATATAAGATATAAAGAACACATAAAAAAAGAAAATTCAGCTTTTTACAAACATTTAAATTCAAAAAACCATTCACCACACCCTAACAAGTTCCTGTTTTAATCTTAAATGATGTCACTGATTTCAATAACCATAGATTCTATCTGAAATTTATTTAATTTTTTAAATCTCCACATAAAGTGTTTGGCCTGTTACACAGTAAATTTTATTTTGTCTAGTTCGCATTCGTAGTGAATTTTTATTTCTAAATGTTTTATTAACCTGTTACTTCCCTTTATCTCTCTCTCCACAACATGACACGGTGAAGAATACACGCTTTAGGTGATTACTCTTAATTTTTATTTTTACATTTTTAATTTTCTATTCTCATTTAATTTTTGGAATTTTTTTCTTTTTGTTTTGTAACATCATGTTGTGGAAAGAAATTTAAACATTTATTTTTATTTTTAATTCTCAGAATTCTTTAATTTTATTTTAATCAATTAAAACATGCGCTTGTTACATTTTTGAGTAGATTTTTAGTTCAATTGTTTTATTCTTTTTCATTTAAAGTTGAACTTATCTTATTAATTATCGTTCCGAATTAGTTTTAATTTTTTATTTTTTTTGTAAATCGTTCGATCTGCTACATTTTGTTTTTTTTATATCTTTCTTCGAAAACTTAACTTAACTTGTAAGTATTAAAACGAAAACTTAACTTAACTTGTAATATTTTCAATTTTGTTAGAATATTTTCAATTTTCTCTTTCTTTCTCTCTGCAACATTTTGCCATTTTACTGAAGATTTTTGTTACCATTCCAATGTACTAATTACGCAAGTTTTTGCCCCTAAATTTACGACGGTAAATATTTTATTATAATTTTTCTTTAATTAAGATTTTATTATTTTATAATTTAATTTTACAGTCGTGCCTGAAGACGACTCATTCGTTCGAGTCGAAACAATATTATAGCACTGAAATTTATCAATAAATTTTCATCATAATAATATTACATTTTTCAATTTTTAATATAATGATGAACCTGGAGAAATCATTGGCTATATATGTATATTTCAAGTAGTCTTGTGATGGTGCAGCGGGACAAAGTTGTTATAAACAGATTTTTGAACACGAAGAAAATGATGACTCAATTTTGTTTTAGTTCTTTGGTGCTATTATGAATCATAACTGTATTTGAAGATAAACAGGAATTTGTTATTTGGCGAAATGAATCTACTTCGTCAATAAAATACTGTCGACCAGTAAAAATAATTTTTCATAAAGAAACGAAGGTATTTGTCAAAAATGAAAATTCTTCCAATGACTACTAAATTTCAAGCAAATCTGATACCGTGTTATTCCTTATTTTCTTTAACCATGATTGATGGTAAAATTTGTAGCTGGTTATCTAATACTAAGATATGTAAATGGCAAATAAGGATAGAAGATAAGGGAAATCTACAAACAAGGCAGAAAGAAATACAATAAAAATTTCTTCGTAACATGGGTATTCTGGTTGATATGCCTAAGCCAGGTTTTGGGACAACCAATGACGGCAATACAGCTAGAGTTTTTTTCAGAAGTCCTGAATTAGGTTCTGAAATCACAGGAGTGAATGAAAATTTTCTAAAACGAATAAGTACCATTTTAATTACCATTTCCTGTGGTTTCGAAGTAAATTAACTGCAAGGATGTATGTTAATTTGTATCCTTGGTATTATATGCCACAAAGTTTACATAACATATTACTTCATGGAGCAGATCTAATTAAAAAATCGGTTTTACTTATCGGACAAATATCCGAAGAGGTACAAGAATTACGAGATAAAGATTCAAAGCAATATAGACAATTCTTTTCGAAGATATAATCCACCTGCTACTCGTATCATCCACTTTGCCGTCAGAAGTTAAAAAAAATGATTAAATGTAGCTTAAATGATAGTAGTGAAAGTGAATCTTATAATAGTGACACCGACAATAATTAAAAAATAAAAGGCGTTTTCTTTTTTCTATTTACAGTTACATATTAATACACTTTGAAAACTGATATTGTTTGATTTTGTGTAGTTATATCAAAAACCATTGCCTTAAAGCATTTACGGCAATTTAATTTTATTTAAGGTAAAAACAGATATTTCAGTTGTCACACATAAATATTGCTACACTGCAAGCTTCTTACAAAGTTGCTCTTCAAATTGCTAAGGCAAAAAAGCCATACACAATAGGTAAGGGACTAGTGGCGGGCTGTATTAAAGATGTTTGCTTCGAAATGCTGGGAGAGCAGGCCGCAAAGAAAGTGGTACAAGTACCACTCTCAAATGGCTCGTCGAATTCACGACCTCGCTCATGATAGGTCTGCTCCAATGATGGGACGACATTCTGGAGTAGTTACACAGATTAAAAAGCTTGCACCTGAATGCAACTCGACACACTGCTTCATTCACTGGAAAAATCTGGTAACAAAGAAAATATCCCCAGAATTAAACTATGTGCTTGTCGAGGTCGTGAAGATTGTTAATTATATTAAGGCAAATGCTTTAAACTCGCAGTTATTTGCTGTATTATGCGATGAAATGGGAGCTGATCATAAGCAGCTCTTGTTACATGCTGAGGTGTGTTGGTTGTCCAAAGGAAAAGTCGTTTCAAGGGTATTCGACCTTCGGAACGAACTATCGGAGTTCCTTCAGAGCAAAAAACTAAATTCGGCCCAATTTTTCCTTGATGTAAATTGGGTGGCCAAGCTCGCTTATTTGGCTGACATTTTTGCCATCTTTAATGATCTTAATACGTCGATGCAAGGAAGGATGATTTCCTGCTTTACCACTGCAGACAAATTCGATGGACAGAAACGATAACTTAAAGCATGGAAACATCGTTTATTAAGAAAGTATTATGGCATATTTGACAACTCACAGACATTCATCCACGATGTAGAAGAAGAGCTTGACGTTATGTCTCTAAGAAAAGTTATTAGTGAAAATTTGTCGAAATTGGAAGAACGTTTCGAATTTTACTTCATGGTAGAAGAAAATCCACGAAAAGGAAATGGATGCGTATGAAATCCTTTCATTGCAATAAAAGGCGATTTACCAGTTGTCATAGAAAATAAATTGTTGGAGCTCGTCGCTGACGAAGGCTTAAAAGCAAGCTTCGAAGATGATAATAAATCACTTGCATCTTTTTGGTTATAAGTTAAAACAGAATATCCTGAGCTCTCAAACATTGCCACGAAAAAACTACTTCCTTTTTACACGACTTACCTCTGTGAGAAAGAATTTTCAATAATGAGTGTTATTAAAACAAAATATAGAAATAGTATTCATGATCCATTTCGCGTGGCTCTATCATCAATTCAACCACGAATATAAACGCTTGTTAAAAATAAGCAGGCTCATCTTTCCCCTTTAATTTTTTGTTAATAATATTATCACTATTTTGACATTTATAAATAAAATACTAATTTTGCTGTTACCAATAGTTCCAAATCTCTCCTTTCCTTTATATGTTACCAATAGTACCAATAGTAATTTCAACATTTCTTCAAACACTTTTTTCAAAAAAATTTCTTAATAAAACACCCCACATATCATATACCACCTTAAAGTACCAGCTTTAACCTTCAATTTGAGACATAAATCATCTTCTAAGTCTCAAAAATACGCATGGAGCATAGTTATGAAATTTTTACTTTCTTGAAAATTTTAAACTGAAACTAATTGCAACAACATTTTTTCAAACACTTTTTTCTAAAAAATTTCTGAATGAAGTACCCCACATATCATATATCATCTTAAAGTAGAAGCTTTAATCTTCAATTTAAGACATAAATCGTCTTCTAATTTTCAAAAATACGGTCGGAGTGCTGTTAAGAAATTTTTAGTTTTTTGACATTTTAAACTGAACCTAATTTCAACAACATTTCTTCAAACACTTTTTTCTAAAAATTTTTTTAATAAAATACCCTACATATCATACACCATCATAAAGTAGAAGCTTTAATCTTCAATTTGAGACATAAACCATCTTCTAAGTCCCAAAAATACGGTCGGAGTGCTATTTTGAAATGTTTACTTTTTTGCCATTTTCAAACAATCTAATTTCAGCAACATTTTTTCAAACACTCTTTTCTAAAAAAATTCTTAATGAGACACCCCACATATCATATACCATCTTAAAGTAGAAGCTTTAATCTTCAATTTGAGGCATAAAAGAATTTCAAAAATTTTTGTCTATAAAATTCCAATGGGATCTTATTCATTAGATCTTCTATTCCATTCAAATAAAATGAGATGTTTTGCAAATGATGAAGACGAATGTTCACAATGTTCATTCACACAACATTCTTTTAAATTCCTGACAGGACAACTATTGTACAAGGTTGATAATAACAATTGTTCAAATGCACTTAAAAATTTGATAAATCGAACTGGCAATTACATCTGGCTTTTGCATAATCGGGTTATGATTTATTTACCGCATAGGGTCCACCCTTTTTTCCGCCCACATAAATTGTCGCCGCGTTTTGCATACAACTCCTACTTCATCTCAACAGCACGCTGATCGCGAGACAATGAACCGATTCCCCTTTCTTAGTAGTACTATATCTACATATACCAAAGTAAATTATTCGCCTTTCTTCTCTTCGCGGTGTCCCGATAAGTTATTTCGAAAGCGATTTTTGCGTCCGTTTATTCTCGGATGCGCGACACTCAGACGGCGGTTTATAAATAGCATCTTGAGAGGATGAAATAGAGTATTCTGAAGTTCCCTTCTTTCGCGAATCGGACCTCGGCGGCGAGACGCAATAAATACGTCCGCGAGTCGGTCCGTTATCTTGGACGTTATCACCGAAATAACCGGACCAATTAACCGGCCGGTTTACGTTTTGACGGATTAATCAGAGAGCGGCGAAACGGCTCCTTTATAATTAAGCTTTATTTTTTCGCCACACCATAACAACCGAAAACGTGCGAGCAACGACATAAATATCTTAAACGAGCATCAGTTTAGTTGATAAATGGTCCTACTATCGGGGCGTCTTCATCGGCGATCCGCGTGGAGCTAACGACAGGGTGTTACCCAGACAAATGACCCAAGAGTTATGGTCGTTGAAGAGTTAAAATCTTCATTTATCAATTTTGAGTATTCACAAAAAAATAATTAATTCAAACTCTTTATTGTAGTATGTGATTGAAATGTTCAACAACAAAACAGTTCCAAAAAGCCATTACACGCTTCATTGCCTACTTACAACTTCCTACACTTCCACTACATGGTTAGTTCCCTTTAAAGGTAAAGTGTAAACGCTCCTTAACATGTTCTCAGCTTACTACAACAAAATTACAATCTTTTTTTAATGTATTAGAGAAAAAGAAGTAAATATTGAAAGAATTATAAAATATTGAGCACTCATTTATGTTTATGTGAACCATAGATTTTTTTTAAGATTAATAGTCCTGCTATACAATCTTCTTGGAGCCGGAGAGAAATATAAAGTAACGTTTTAATAAATCTCGACAGGCAATTTAACGTTTGAACTAGGTCCGACTCTCTGGGAATTGTTCGTAGAAATTTATGCCGCTCGTAAAACGAATATTTCCGCTCGCGATTGATGAAACACGCCCTCGACGTTACGCCGAAGAACCGTCGCGTGGGCGATGATATATAATCTCTTCGCGACCAGAACACGAAACCACTGATTAATAAGAACACACAATCGATGGCGGCATCTCTTTTTCATAAAATTGATTTAACGCCACCACCTATTGAGACAAGAGAAAAGAACAACCTATTAACTTACTACATGAAGAAAAAATTTACCTACCACGAACAACCTTTATCTTAAATCATTTACATCACTTTCTAAATAATTGACACTTAATTACTTTCTATGAGAGACGTGAAACTCTCCAATAAGTGCTATTAAATCTATTTATGATTACCTTCCACAATACAAAAAAATATTTGCTATTAGATAGATACTATAATGCTGTGGTACAGATAGAACCACTGAGAAGCAATAATTCCACAATGTCGAAGATGTCAGCGATGTGTCAGATGTGCTGGTAAACATCTTACTGTTGAATGCAAAAAACCTAAAACTGAAAAACCAAAATGTAGTAAGTGTTCAGAAGAACATCCAGCTAGCTATAAAGAACTGCAAAAAAGAAGAAATATTCTTATTAAACAAAATACACAAGAACCTAGACCTAGACAATTCACTTCCAATACAATTCCAAACAACATCAGGTAAACAAGATCAAAACAGAGCTGTACTTACAGCACATCACACTCCTAATATAACGAAAACAATAACCAAAAAGACTCGAAAAACTAGAAAGTATTTACACCAAACCTGCTGCACTATCCTACAATGCTACGAGATGTTAGGATAGCCACCTGGAATGCTAATAGTGTTCTAACGCATAAAGAAACAATTGCAGCTTTCTTATCATTACAAAATTTGATTGATATTTTACTCATTACAGAAACACATCTCACAAAACAACAAACGATTAATATAAGATTTTACAAAACATACCACGTTAACCGCCCCAGCAATAAAGCAAGAGAAGCGCAATAATTATAAGAGAAAATATCGAACACCACGAAGAAGTCCCCCTGCAAAAGGAGGAAATACAGATGTGTGTAGTTGATGTGAAAATCAATAATCTTTGGTGGCGATTTTAATGCAAAAAACACAGAATGGGGATCAGAAGTCACAACTACAAAAGAACTACTGAAAGCCATTCAAGAGATTCAAGCCAATTATCATTCATCAGGAAACCCAACCTACTGGCCTAGTGATGCGGATAAGAGACCTAATTTATTGGACTATTTTATATCAAAGAAATGTTCACCCAATTTTTTGGAATGCATGATAACTACGACCTAGCTACGGCTCGTACAGCAGTGGTACTGACTTTAAGTGAAAAGATTATTAAAAAGGGAAGAAAACCAACCCTGACGAATGGTACAACGTATTGAAAGCTTTAGATTGGAACTTGAAGGAAAAATCCGGTTGAGCGTTCAACTGAATACTAAAGAACAACTGGGAAATGAAGTGGATAACTTTGTACGATATATTGCAGTATGGAATAAAATAGAATTGACACGTAAAACTGCTGGCAACAATTACCCTCAAGAAATTAGAAAACTAGTTGCAGAAAAAAGAAAAGCTAGAACATGGCATCAGACAAGACATCCATTCGATAAAAGTAGATTCAATAATAGACGCTTCTCGCTGTTTCACACGTGTTACAACATGTCGAATTGTTCGCATAAAATTTTGTGTTTTGCTTGTTTCATCGCAATTTGTAACCTCGCCCTTGAGGAAGCTTTAATATAAAGCGAAATATTGGTGAAATAAGAAAATTGTAATAATAAAGAAGATAATGGAAGAATCGGTCAAGAAATACCTTACTGAGTTAACCGCCAAGAAAGCTCAAACGTCCTATTATTCAAAGTCCACCTCTCAGAACTGATAATGGAACGTGGGCAAGAACTAATAAACAAAAAGCAGAATTATTTGCAAACCATCTAGAAAAAACTTTCCAGCCAAATGATGTAAGCTCCGATTGTGAAGAGATCAAAGAATATGTTAATACTAACGTATAAAACATGTACCGCCAAATGAAGTTGCTAAAGAAATTAGGAAGAATATAAGTGCAAAGAAAACACCAGCTTTTGACTTGATTACAGGAGAAATCTTAAAAAACCTACCTAGAAAATCAATCTTAAAACAAACGTATTTAATAAATGCATTAGAATTGCAGAGGTAATTATGATATCTAAGCCAAAAAAATCACCATATGATGTGGCTTCATACAGAACAATCTCGTTGCTTCCAGTAATCTCAAAACTTTTTGAAAAACTGTTCCTCAAAAGACTTACACCATTAATAGAACAAAACCAACTTATTCCTGAGTATCAATTTTAGAGAAAAATATCGTACAATTGATCAAGTACACAGAATATTTGATCTGATAAACAAATTTGCTTTGCTATATTTGTTGATGTAGCCCAAGCATTCGATAATGTATGGTCTAAAGGCCTAATACATAAAATTAGTAAATTATTGCCAAAACAGTATGTGGATGTTCTAGAATCTTATATTACAGAATACGAATTTACTGATTTAAAACAGATAACAGCTGGTGTTCCACAAGGTAGTGTACTTGCATTACTGGTATACACAAACGCTCTGCCAGAAGATAATGGTATATCAATAGTAACATTCGCTGGTGATACAGCCATGATGACAGTGAGTGATAATACTCAAGAGGCCACAAACAAACTGCAAAATGGGAAAATTGAAAATTAAAATTAATGAACGTTCATATTAACTTTACTAACAAAAAATTAGTTGATTGAGTTGTGATTGGTGGTAACATTCACAACTCAACAAAATATCTCGGTATACACCTAGATAAAAAACTGGATCACCTGGGAGGTACATATAAAGATAAAACTGGAAGAACTGCGAATAAGAAACAGACAATATAGCTGGTTAATTGGAAGACAATCAAAGTTATGTCAATAGACAATAAAATATTAATATGTACAACCATATCTTCAAACCGGTATGTCTGTACGGGATACAACTAAGGGGATGCGCCAAAAAATGCCACATTGAAACCATAAAAAGATTCCAAAATAAAATCTTGAGAAACATCGTGAATGCGCCATGGTATGTTAGGAAAACAGATATTCTTAAGGATCTTGTGATCACTGATGTATATAGCGAAATAAAGCGGTTTGCACAAAAACATAAATCTAAAGTTGACAACCACATAATCCGAATGTGTCTCTTCTCTTTGAAAATGAAAACGTCCAACGAAGATTAAAGTAAATTAGTAAATAGTGAAAAACTAGAAGATTACTCACTTTAGTGTTTAGTTTTTAAGAATTTAATATAGATAAACTAATGGTTGGTCAATGATGACTAGTTTTAGTGTTTAAAAAAAATGTTATATGTTAAATAATTATTTTTAATACATACCGCGGACAGAGCAGCTACAAAATGTACTATTTGCATAGTAGCCAATGGCCGGCTGGTGATTAACTTGTCGAGGGTTTAAAGGAGACCCTCGTACCTTCCCCGGTCCAAAAAGCACATGAATCGTCCAATCCGTATTCACCCTGTGGACACCGTACCAAATTCTCCACCAAACTCCACGATGACAACCAACCTGAAACGGGAAACGAATCCACGATAAACTACCTTACTCAGGTATCAAGTTCATCGTTTATATATCGACACGGATAAGGAATGTAAAAAAAATACAAATAAAATACATAGAATGGTTTCGACAAATTAGATAAATCGAATCGTAATTGAGGGGCTTTTCCAAGTTTCAGGCGTAATTTAGGCGCCGCCCGCCCTGAAAGCGGGGCGCCAGGTACTTGTCCTCACCGGAAGGGGGCGGGGTTTTACTTCGAGTCGAGTGCCTATTTCGTAATTTTCAATCGGATTTATTAAGGATACGATTCGAATTCCTTAATCTGGGCGGTTATCGAAACTTATCGCGGAATTTCTAGACGGAATTTATTCGCGGAAATTGACTCAAACGATTGGAATTAACGTTTGAGAAATGATTAAGTGTAATAAGGTGGAAATTGATTATTAATAAGGTTTGTAAATCTATGAGTCTACATATTTATACAATATTTACCAATCAATTTTATTATTTTTGCAATGTCATGATACGGTTTTATTTTTAAATATTATGTTACTGGGAAGTTCTAGGGGAATCCTTTGATATTAATTATGTAAATTTTGTTCAAAGTTGTTTGATATGTGTCAATGAAGTCAAGCGTTGGGGAAATTTTAATAACATTTCTTTAAATATATTTTTCTAAAATTTTTTTTAATGAAATACTCTATACAGCGTGTCCCGTATCTTCCGCATCAGAGCGATCTTTCTAATAAAATTTTTTTCGAAATGTGTATAATAACCGCACGGGAACTGTTTAAAGGAACTGTTTTTCGTCCAATCAGCAGATCGCAAATCAGACTCAGGTAATCGGTGCCACCCTCGGCCGGTCCGCTACGCCGATGATAACTCGTTTCCCACGTGTACTCACCAATAAATTCGTCATGGAAAGAGAAATAAACTTTTTCGATGAATCAAAGTTGTCCGTTATTGGTCGTCGTTAAACAGTTCCCGTGCGGTTATTATAAACATTTCGAAAAAATTTTATTAGAAAGATCGCTTCAGAATAATGTATTCTACAACCGTATAATGCTCTGATGCGGAAGATACGGGACACGCTGTATATCAGGACTGGCCAGACTTTTTGTAATATTAGCCGTAGTTACCTACCTAAAAATATTGGAAGCCGCAAGAGTTTAGTGTAAAAAAGGAAAAAAGGTTCTTCCCCGAAATCTGTATAAGACGTAGATTTTTCATTTTTTCTCGTTTAGTGAAGTTTATAGTTTCTCTATTCGCCACAAGTAATGGTGTTTGCTCTGCAAATGTTCGGGCATTTTTTTTTCTTCGAAGAAGGTTTATTATTATTTAAATTGTTAGTTGAGCCGCAATAACATCATCGAAGAGCCGCGAGCCACAGTTTGGCCGTCGTTGTTATATATCACATATAATCTTAAAATAGTTGTTTTGATCTACAATTTGATACATAAATCGTTTTCTAATTCTTCAATGAATTAGTACTTCCGAATCGAATCCGTGTAGTGTTACTTTGTTACTATGAATAAGACAAAATTTATATTTTGTTCAGTTGTGGTGCGTGATTTGACATTTTAGCATAATTTTTTATCAATTGTCAGGCAGTTATTTCTATATCTCTTATTGAGGCTATTTTCTACATACTTTGCGTTTTAGTCATTACGGAAAATAGATCGTAGAAATAAGCGAATATGAATATAATAGCGGATATAAAGCTTCAGACGACAGCCTCGTCGATGGGGGTGATACAAGCACAGCAGAAGAATCAGATAATCAAGAATCTGCTGAGAGCAGCGATGATGACCACAACACAAATCCGGCTGGGGCTAATTCTTTTATATCCCAGAACAAACAAGTTGTTTTGTACCAAAATCATATTTTAGTCAGATCCAACAAGGTTTGCAAATCACGAGATCGATACACTTGCTTCTTCTTTTTTGATTTATTTTCGTAAACCTCTTCTTGAAATTATCCTAAAGTGGACGAATAAAGAAAGAAAGGTGGTTTTCGGCAAAAATTTGATAAAAATGGATGTGCAAGAATTGAAGAAATTTATTGGAGTTTTGATACTAATAGGTGTATACAAATCCCATAACGAGGATGTAACACAACTTTGGAGCAACAACAATGGTAGAAAAATCTTTTGTACTATTATTGCTCGAAATAGATTTCAAAATATACTTCGTGTACATAGATTCGACGATGTAGCGGAAAGGTGAAGAAAAAGGAGATTGGTGTAAATTGGCAAATTGGTGTATGACGGTTGATGAACAGCTTGTCACTTTTAGAGACAGATGCCCTTTTAGGCAATATATTCTATCAAAACTTGGACGATATGGAATAAAATTTTGGACCATTTGTAATAGAGTAACAACCTATGCATGGAAACTGGAAATTTATCCTGGCAAACAAGGTAAGGAAAGAGACAAGAATCAAGGTGAAAGGGTTGTAAAACATTTAGCAGAAGAAATTGAACACTCGGGAAGGAAGATGACCTGCGACAATTTCTTTACTTCGTACAATCTTGCAAAGTATTTGTTATCAAAAAACCTAACATTAGCTGGTACGATCCGTAAAAATAAGCCCGAATTGCCATCTTCATCCAAAAATCATCAAGTGTTTTCCACATAGTTTCATTTTACAGACGATGTTGCTGAATACTCAGCACAGTGATAAAAATGTTGATAATGGCCAAAAAAGGAAACCTCAAGTAATTCTTGACTACAATAAAATAAAGGGTGGTGTGGACTACATGGACAAAATGACACAATCATACACCGTGAAAAGGATGACGAGGAAATGGCCTCTTGTCTTGCCTCTTGTCTCATCAGCGCCATGAACGCATATATACTATGCAAGCTCTTGAAAGCTAATTCAGTTTTTGATTTGAAAAAGAGGAGAAAAATTTTTAAATGAGCTATGGAAGGAGCTAGCAGAATACAAGGACCACGAAAAACTAGAAGCAAAAGAAGAAGCTGAATCATCTACCAGTTCTTCAAAAGACAGAAAAACAAGAACAACTTGTGCACGTTGTAAAACCAATGTATGGGGTGAACACTCAGCTCGGATTAATTTTATGATATTTTAACAATATCAAACACAACCTAAACGTAACAGCATTTATTCAAAACCTTTTTTCTAAAAATTATTATAATCAAGCACTCTACATATCATATACCATCTTAAAGTAGAAGCTTTAATCTTCAATTTGAGACATAAACCATTTTCTAAGTCTTAAAAATACGCTTGAAATGATTTTATGAAATTTTGACTTTTTTGACAATTTTAAACTGAACCTAATTTCAACATTTCTTTACACACTTTTTTCTACAAATTTTTTTAATGAAATAACCTACATATCATATACCATCTTAAAGTAGAAGCTTTAATCTTTAATTTGAGACATAAACCATCTTCTAAGTCTCAAAAATACGGTCGGCGTGATTTTATGAAATTTTTACTTTTTTACAATTTTAAACTGAACCTAATTTTAACAACATTTCATATAACACTTTTTTCAAAAAAATTTTCTAATGAAACACTCCAATTATCATAAACCATCTTAAACTTGAAGCTTTAATCTTCAATTTGAGACATAAACCATCTTCTAAGTCTCAAAAATACGCTTGGAGTGATATTATGAAATTTTGACTGTTTTGACAATTTTAAACTGAACCTAATTTCAATATTTCTTCCAACACTTTTTTCTAAAATTTTTTCTAATGAAATACCCTACATATCATACATCATCTTAAAGTAGAAGCTTTAATCTTCAATTTGAGACATAAACAATCTTCTAAGTCCCAAAAATACGGTCGGATTGCTGTTTTGAAATGTTTACTTTTTTCGACAATTTCAAACAATCTAATTTCAGCAATATTTTTTCAAATACTTTTTTCTCAATTTTTTTTAATGAAATACTCTACATATCATATACCATCTTCAAGTAGAAGCTTTAATCTTCAATTTGAGACATAAATATTAACACTAATTCATTTCCAAACATAAACAGCAATCGAATAGATTACAAATTCAAATCTGAGAGTTAACCAAATCAAATTGTCGACATCTTGGTAGCTTACACATTTTCTGAACTTGTAATGCTATAATGCAAATATGAAATCCAACCCACCTACTATGAATCCATGAATGAATTAAGTTATTAATCGTTAAAACTTTTTTCATCGATATTAAAAAAGCCAAATAGTTCCCAATGTTTCTATTAATCTTAAAGATCAATGTAACCAAGATAATTAAAAAATCAGATTGATGATGTGGCATCAACTATGTAGGTACATCGCTTTCATTTCTTATATAGGAAACAAATCTAAGATTTATTTAACATATAAGATTACATAGAAAATAATGCAGAATGTCTAAATAATCTTTTAATATGTTTGTATTATCCAGAAGATCCATTAGATTAATGAGGTGGCATTCAATTATAAATGGATATTCTGTTATAATTCCTATACATAATTTTCTATACGCACATACGACTTATTATGAAGTGATGTTTTGCTAATAATCCCATAATTACAACACTTACTCGCAATTACAAACTAAGTGCTTTCACTCAAGCGAAAAAAGGTGATTACGATCGACTCGTTCTACTGAAAATTATTAACATCTCTAATTAAAACCTCAATCGTTCATTTCATTTCGTATTAAGATTTATAGTCGCGCCGCGTTCTTAATCTCCAAACGAGCTATTAATCACGAATTAAAGTGTCGTGTCCCACTGCTCACCATATTTATATCTCAATATTCAGAAACGCACTCAAACTTCATTTTGATCTTAACGTGAAACGTCATCGCTGACTGAGTAGAAAGAATTGCGGATGATGTATCGTTTTTAAGAGTTCTTGGAGTACATAAAGTGTGTGTGAGCAGAAGGGCCATCATTTACGCAATAAAATAAAGCAATTAATTTATAAGCAAGAAGCGACTAAGGCGGATCGCGCGTATCGTCCATTAACGACAAGAAAAGAAGAACCTGGGAGTGAAGCAGCACCAAGCGGCTTGCATCTAGTCCAAGGAGATTTATAGTCGGCGTAAATCACTGATGCGAACGACGAGAGTTTCGCTAATATTCCAGAAGGGGTTTGCCACTGCGGATAGAAGCAAATTCGACCCGAAGAACCAGCGAACTTTAAGCTTCAGGCTTAAATATTTATGAAGCCGTAACTGGTAGGTGGTGATTATGCTAATGCTATTTACCCACCACTAAAGATTAGAAGAAATTTTTGACCACCATAAAAAAAATTCTGTTAAGGAAAACCATCTATTAAGGAAAATAACCGCTTCTTGAAAACAATCATTTATTATAGCCATCCGTTTTGATTATAAATTCACATATTATTCAAAAACACCATTACAAGCTTTTTGTTTTAGCGTTTAATGTCAAACAGGAAAGATAAAATGGTTATTTAAAGACCCGGATGCCTCCGCGTTGTCACGATTAACATTTCTGTCACACGTACAGTGCATTTGGCGTACTGCACGTCCCGTTTGAAATATTTCTGAATTACTTTCAGACGCTTTATATGCCGGACTTTGCCTAGGACTCGTCTTTTAACTAGATTACTACGCAAGTAATGCGATACCTTAGTGTGTGTGAGGTAAATCTTAACAATTCGTTAACTTTTTTCAACAATAACTACAATCTAGGAGCTCTTATTAAGATAAAAATATTAATTTAAAATTGATTTCAAAATAAGTTATTAAAAACGATGAGTCTAACGATGTAGTAACATGAGCTTTTATGGTATCTCGATTTCAATTAAATAAATTGATATGAATAAAAGAACGTATTAAGCAATGTTTGAATTTTAAATGTTTGGATATTGTTCAGAGTTGCCATTTTAATTCTTACGTACATACGTAATTAGGATACAAAGTAAAAACGAGCTCCTATGGCATAGAGACGCATAAATTCCCAAGGCAAAAGGCGCAATGAATTAATTAGCGTATAATCGTTGTTTTTATAATGAAGTGCAGGCGCCACAACAACATTTATTAGAGGATTAAAAAAATATTCGCCGTCTGTATGTCCCGACAAGTGTGAATGCTTTTTTTTGCTTCTTGACTTTCTTGTTGTAATTATTTTCTTTTATGTCTTAATGACTATAAAAGTCAATTGCAAATATGGCATAAATGTGGAAAGTTTGCTAGGCGTTATACAATATGAAAACAATTTTCTAAATGACACAGATTTTTAAAATCGAAATGTGGGTTTGTAATTAAAAATTTTCTCCAAGGAAACTCAAGCTTTATCGTATTAGATCTTTTGATCTCAATACGATCAAAATGCATTAAGTTTGATTTTATTATTAAAATGATTGCGTAAAGAATATTCTAACGAAGTTCTAATTCAATCCTATGCTGAGTACAGATTCAGGAGCTTTGAACCCAGCATATAGACTTATTGAAACATCCATCAATAAAAATAAAAAGTTTACTATATGGATAACATTTGCTTACGCTATAGTGGCAGAGGTGAGCTGGCATGCCACTTATTTCTTGTTTGTCAAAGAACAGATCTGAATCATTCCACGCATACGTCTAATATGCAATATGTATGCGCGGAAAGGTTCAGAACTGTTCGGAACAACAAAACACTTAAACCAAAACAGCTCTATAGAGGTGATGTCAAATAAATGAATAAACAAAGACGTTTATGCAAAAAGTTGATGGTGTGGTCAACAAGAAAATCTGATGCTTCATAATGCAGATTAATACATATATAAAACATAAGATAAACAACATGGACAATTAAGGAGACAGTTCTTGAAATGGAAAGAGACCTGGAAATATCGAAGAATTTTGGGATCCAATGAGCCTGCCATTAAGCCATTGTGTTCTTCTCTTTCCCACCAGCCAAAAGAAAAGTGCTAAAGAAACTGGTAATGATGGACAACAAAATGTATATATTCTTGTTCTGACTAGATTATAGATGAAAATCTGTCAAGAAATTCTTCCCTCAATAAATCGCAGAACCGTTCGTGTTTTATCATTCTTTATAGCTTGAAATGTGCCATTATTTTTAGTTCTGTTAAGTATGATTTTTATTGCTATTTGAATATTTAACCAACTTATCAAACATACATCCGTGGTCTTCAATTCAGCACAAAATTATCCTACTAAAATGTTTGGCATCGGTAACATATACCATATGTTGTAAATTTCTGGCAAGAATTCACGGTATTCTGATTACAGTACTACATTGGTTCATTACCTCAATTCTCAATCTCTTAACCAGATCATACAATTAATGGATTAAATTTTTGACTGCTATAATCTGATCTGTAAATTGTTTCATTAACTGTATGGATGGAAAAAAAATTTGCTTTGAAAAGATTTCAGCAAAATGTTTTCAAACACTTTTTTCTTAAATTTTTTTTAATCAAACATCCTATATATCATATATCATCTGAAAGTAGAAGCTTTAATCTTTAATTTGAGATATAAACCATCTTCTAATTCTCTAAAATACGGTCGAAGTGCTGTTATGAAATATTTACCGTATTTGACAATTTTAAACTGAATCTAATTTCAACATTTCTTCAAACACTTTTTTCAAAATTTTTTTTTAATGAAATAGCCTACATATCATACACCATCTTAAAGTAGAAGCTTTAATCTTCAATTTGAGACATAAACCATCTTCTAAGTCCCAAAAATACGGTCAGAGTGCTGTTATAAAATTTTTACTTTTTTGACAATATTAAACTGAACCTAATTTCAACAACATTGCTTCAAACACTTTTTTCAAAAAATTTTTTTAATTAAATATCCTACATATCATATGTTATTTTAAAGTAGAAGCTTTAATCTTCAATTTGAGACATAAACCATCTTCTAAGTCCCAAAAATACGCTCAAAGTGCTGTTATAAAATTTTTACTTTTTTGACAATTTTAAACTGAACCTAATTTTAACAACATTTCTTCAAACACTTTTTTCTAAAAAAATTCTTAATGAAACACCCCACATATCATATACCATCTTAAAGTAGAAGTTTTAATCTTCAGTTTGAGACATAAACCATCTTTTAAATCTCAAAAATACGGTCGGAGTGATGTTATGAAATTTTTACTTTTTTTTACAATTTCAAACTTAACCCAATTTCAACAATATTTCCTCAAACACTTTTCTCTAAAAATTTTTTTTAATGAAACACCCAACATATCATATACCATCTTAAAGTAGAAGCTTTAATCTTCAGTTTGAGACATAAACCATCTTCTAAATCTCAAAAATACGGTAGGAGTGCTGTTATGAAATTTTTACTTTTTTGGCAATTTTAAACTTAACCTAATTTCAACAACATTTCTTCAAATACTTTTTTCTGCAAAATTTTTTGATGAAATACCCTACATATCATACACCATCCTAAAATAGAAGTTTTAATCTTAATCTAATATCCAATATGTATGCGCGGAAAGTTTCAGAACTATTCAGAACTACAGAACACTTAAATCAAAACAGGTCTATAGAGGTGAAATCAGATGAACAAACGGCAAAAGAGATGGGAATACACTGAGTAAACAAAGACGTTTATGCAAAAAGTTGATGCAGTGTTGAACGCAGGTTAATATATAGGACATATGATAGAATATCTAGTTAGTTGGTAATAAAAGCCATATCAACAGGGAGAATTCTTATTAAAGTGGAAAAAGAACTGCAAATTCGAAGAATTTTGGGATCCAATGGGTCTGCCATTACGCCATTGTGTTCTTCTCTTTCCCTCCACCCAAAAGAAAAGTGCTAAAGAAACTGGCAATGTTGGAGAACAAAATCTCTCTAGATCTGCCAAGAAATTCTTCCCGTAACCCAGAGATAGAATGTCCAAGATGTACGAGAATAAAGAGATAACAAAGAAAATGCTTGTTTCTAATAGGTGTAATGCAGTAAAGGTCTTCAGTAGTTGAAGAAATGATTTGATTCCATCTTGATGCAGTGCCGAGTAGAGAAGCATTTTGCAAATAGTGGATGCGTAGGAAACTAGTTATCTTCTCAAAAGGCATCCTCTCTATTTTACATTGACACGGTGGTGGAAGATTGGTAAACCTAGATTACAATTATTTTTAAAAATTCTGAACTTTGCGTATGTTAGCCAAAGTTGCTCTTTGAGTTTACATGGAAGTAATTTAGCATGGTCGTTATGGTGTAGTCGTTTGGTGATCTATGGAGTACTTGTGCTTAGCCCTCAACTCTACCATCTCAATGGGATTAGCTCAAAAATCATTTAAGTCCTTTAGTTGCCTGAGGTAACATGTTACTTTAAGATGTCAAGCATCTTAAACTGTGAAACATTCTACGTCAGAATTTCTTATAGTATAAAAAGTACTCTTTCAAGATCCCTTAGGCCTTAGGCGATCAGAAAGCATATTTCAAATTCTGATGGAATCGATGTCCAACCATCAAAATACCTTATTATCTACAGCAACTGCGGCATTTATTAAAAAAAGGAAATTTAGGAGATGGTTTTCAGGAGACATTCGGAAGGTTCGTTCAGGTAAGAATACTAAAGCAATGTATAATACAAGCAATGAAGTGATCCAGCTTTTATGGGCAATACTCACAGAGAGAATCTTGGTAAAAGAAACAACATTGGTTACAAGTTAAACTAACATTTGGTGTCAATAAAAATCCAAACGAATTGATTGATGCATTAATTTAATTAAAAGAATTTTATTGAAGAATCGTACCTTACATCACTTGACCTCCGTGTGTGATAAGCAATAGTAGATGATCATATTCGTTATCATTTTTATGGCAAAGTTGACGAAATAAACATAAGTTGCCACTTTTATGAAATAAACATTTATTTTTTCTTCTTCTACTTTATCAACATGATTTTCTTAGGAACTTTAAGATCATTTTCCGGTAGAAAAATAAACTTGTAAGCGAAAATAAAGAGTACCATTTTATCGTATTACCTCTCGTTCTTGAGATATTCTCCTTTCAATTAATCAATGATAGTGTTTTTCACAAAAACTAAGACTTTCAAGTCAAATATCTCAAGAACGAAGGCTGATATAAAGAATTTGTATCCTTCTTAATCAATTTAAAAATCATTGTTCTATCAGATTAACGCATAGTTTTATCTTTAAAATTAATTGTTAAGAAACAATATCTCGTAAAGTGAAGAAAATGTCACTTTTATGAGGTAAACTTTCATTTCTTCATCTCCTACTTTATTGAGATCATTTCCTAAGAAATTTTAAGATCGTTTACTGGTAGAAAAATAAATTTGTAAGCGAAAATAAAGAGTAGTATTTCAGCGTATTAGCTTTCGTGCTTGAGATATTCTCTTTCAAACCAACCAATGAGAGCATTTTTTACAAAAACTAAGTCTTCCAAGTCAAATATCTCAAGAACGAAGGTTAATATGAAAAAATTTTATTCTTCTTTATCGATTTAAAAATTATTTTTCTATCAGGTTAACTCATAGTTTTGACTTTAAAGATGATTGTTAAGAAACACCATCTGGAAAAGTGAAGAAAATGTCACTTTTATGAGGTAAACTTTTATTTCTTCATCTCCTACTTTATTGAGATCATTTTCTAAGAAACTTTAGGATCATTTTCTGGTAGAAAAATATATTTGTAAGCGATAATAAAGAGTAGTATTTCAGCGTATTAGCTTTCGTGCTTGAGATATTCTCTTTCAAACCAACCAATGAGAGCATTTTTTACAAAAACTAAGTTTTTCAAGTCAAATATCTCAAGAACGAAGTTTGATATGAAAAAATTTTATTCTTATTAATCAATTTAGAAATAATTTTTCTATGAGATTAACGCATAGATTTCTTTAAAATTGATTAATAAGGAGCACAATCTAGTAAAGTGAAGAAAATATCACTTTTTTGAGGTAAACTTTTATTTTTTCATCTCCTACTTTATTGAGATCATTTCCTAAGAAATTTTAAGATCATTTTTTGGTAGAAAAATAAATTTGTAAGCGAAAATAAAGAGCACCTTTTTATCGTATTACCTTTCGTTCTTGAAGTATTATCTTTCAAACCAATCAATTTACAAAAATTAAGACTTTGAAGTCAAATATCTCAAGAACGAATGTTGATATGAAAAAAATTTATTCTTCTTAATCAATTCAGAAATCATTTTTCTACTAGATTAACGCATAGTTTTATTTTTAAAATTGATTGTTAAGAAACACCATCTCATAAAAAAAGCTAATGATTACAAGTTAAACTAACATTTGGTGTCAATAAAAATCCAAACGAATGGATTGTTGCAGTAATTCAATTAAAGCAATTTTATTGAAGGATCGTCCTTACATCACTTGACCTCCGTGTGTAATAATAGATGATATTTGTTATCATTTTTATGGCAAAGTTGTCGAAATAACATTCCATTAAGTACAAGATTCATTGCTTCATGCAATCTCCCAGCAGCGAAAGATTTTGCAACCAAGTGTTGCCTCTGAATTATAAAAGCTATAAAGTTTCGATAACGAACTATTTTTGAAGAAGCATTTCTCCGCAATATTTTGAAGTTAATTTCTCACTACATATACTTGGATAACTACATACCTATATTAATATGATTCTTTTGTTCTGAATAGATTACTTTTCAATCTAAATCCAATCTAATCTTAATCTTAAAAGATCTTAAAGTATCAAAAAGTTGTTATTGCATCATTTGGTTATTATTTTTTCCTCTTGCAACTTAAATCCGTTTACTTACGTCAACGAAACTGACGCGACGCTTCGGACGATAAATAAATAAATTATCCTCCGCAAAAGTAATTCCAGGTCCAGCCAAATAAACAAAAAATAAACTACCGCGTTTTATTATCTCAAAAATTGTATCAGAATCGCGTGGGAGTTTCCTTCGAATATTTTACATTTACACGTGCGAACGCTTATTCACGTGTTTACACCGTTGCAAACTTTTTTTTTCTTCGTTTTTCTTATTTATAATTCGCGTTTTGTATTTCTAAATTCTAAGGTATAACATCGGCCCAGTTTTCATCGTAAGAATTATTTCGACAGTTTTAATACGTGAGAAAGCTCGCGATGGAGTTAATTTAAAAAAAGAATCTTTAAACAAAATACTCATACAAAGTTATTTTTTTTTTATTCGGATTCAGATTTTTTTAGACACAATGGAATCGGGAGTTTAATTTCGGAATAGGAATCGTAAATATTTAGTTTCTTTTGTACCATTGTGAAAGAGCTGGTCTGTTAATAAAACAATCAGGTGGTTGCAAAATTTAGAATCAAAATTGTTATACTAAATTTTTTTTTATATTCATTCAGCTCTTTGTACAATCTTTTTAATTCAAAAGATAGACGTTTATCTGAAATTTATCTGCTCTTAATACAAACGGATCTTCAATTATAATCTTAATATCCCATTCGGTTTCAATTAAATTCCCACAACGTCACCGTAGATGGAATGGAACTAAAACCGCTATCTAATTATAGTTTATTATTTAACGCCTGAATGACCGATTCCGATCCTATACGGCAAAGGATTAGAATTTACATAAACCCCAAATTAGTGGAGAATCGGTAAAGATCACTCGAAACGGATTAGCATTTAAATCGCGTTGCTTCCGATAAATTTTTATCCGAGACCGAATCATTTTCTTCCCCCCTATTATTTATTTTTTTTTGTTTTACCCTCATCTACGAAAAAAAAACACCGATTTTTTGTTAAAAGGAAAACTACATCATAAGACATATCCATAAATCGTCTTCAGGCTAAAGACTTCGTTCAATTTACCGCATGCAAATCGAAAATTGCATGGGGACCTAGAAAACACAATGTACGCTTCGTTTGAGTGGATCTTTTGATTTATAACCGCGTCGTGCTTCAAAATGTCAAGCCTTCAATTTCTTCGCAAACGCGCTAGCCGTCGTTCGTTAAAAGGGAGTGGACAGTTGTTAATTAGTACCACCGCTATTAAGACCGCTGAAATTGCCCTCAATTCTCTTTTTACATGCTCTGTTATGTGTCTTTAAAACTCAAATCTCTTGTATCCTTGAAGTAAATCAACGTTACACCCGTTTCTTAAATTAACAACTTAATCGACTATCAAAGTGGCCATAACTAATAATTGATTTTATTTTAAATGACATTTCTTGAATATTTACACCAAAATAATCATGTTAAGATATCTAATTCCTAATAGATTTAAAAATCACCAACCTCTCTTTATATGATCAGTTTTACATGGACATTCTTAGTTAACTATTTTTGCTTGAGTAAAACTCACAATGGGGACGAGTCATTGCCAACCAAGACAAAAAAGATTGACATATTCAGAGAAAGATGGAGATCAGATTGAGAAAGCTCAAAGTAAAACCTAAAAGGTACCAGAGTCAACTACCCCAGGATCAGAAATCCTGATTGAAATCAAGCAATTACGAAACTACTGTAGCTAGAGAAATACATATTTTGTAGAAACGATGAGCACAGCTATATGGGCTTTCTAATTTTATGTATGTGTTCTCAATTAATAACCTATTGATTCAAAGAGTTACAAGTCAAATATCTCAAGAAGGAAGGTTGCTATGATAAAATGTTATTCTTCTTAATCAATTTAGAAATCATTTTGCTTTCAGATTAACGGATAGTTTTATCGTTAAAGTTGGTTGTTAAGAAATACCATCTGAAAAAGTGAAGCACACATTTATGAAGTAAACATTATTTCTTCATCTACTACTTTATCAATATGACTTTCATAGAAACTTTAAGACCATTTTTGGGTAGAAATATAAATTTGTAAGCGAAAATAAAAAGTACCATTTTATCGTATTAGCTTTCGTTATTGAGATATTCTCTTTTAAACCAATCAATGAGAGCATTGTTTACAAAAATTAAAACTTTCAAGTGAAATATCTCAAGAACGAAGATTGATATGAAAAAATTTTATTCTTCTTAATCAATTTAGAAATCATTTTTCTATCAGATTAACGCATAGATTTATCTTTAAAATTGATGGTTAAGAAACACCATCTGGTAAAGTGAAGAAAATGTCACTTTTATGAGGTAAGTTTTTATTTCTTCATTTCCTACTTTATTGAGATCATTTCCTAAGAAACTTTAAGATTATTTACTGGTAGAAAAATAAATTTCTAAGCGGAAATAAAGAGTACCATTTTATCGTATTACCTTTCGCTCTTGAGATATTCTCTTTCAAACTAATCAATGAGAGCATTTTTTACAAAAACTGATATCTTCAAGTCAAATATCTCAAGAACGAATGTTGATATAAAAAAATGTTATTCTTCTTAATCAATTTAGAAACCATTTTTCTATCAGATTAACGCATAGATTTATCTTTAAAATTGATTGTTAAGAAACACCATCTGGTAAAGTGAAGAAAATGTCACTTTTATGAGGTAAACTTTTATTTCTTCATCTACTACTTTATTGAGATCATTTTTTAAGAAACTTTAAGATCATTCTCCGGTAGAAAACTAAATTTGTAAGCAAAAATAAAGAGTAGTATTGCAGCGTATTAGCTTTCGTTCTTGAGATATTCTCTTGCAAACCAACCAATGAGACCATTTTTTACAAAAACTAAGAATTTCAAGTCAATTATCTCAAGAACGAAGGTTGATATGAAAAAATTTTATTCTTCTTAATCAATTTAGAAATCATTTTTCTATCAGATTAGCGCATAGATTTATCTTTAAAATTGATGGTTAAGAAACACCATCTGGTAAAGTAAAGAAAATATCACATTTATGAGGTAAACTTTTATTTCTTCATCTCCTACTTTATTGAGATCATTTGCTAAGAAACTTTAAGGTCATTTTCTAGTAGAAAAATAAATTTGTAAGCGAAAATAAAGAGTAGCATTTCACAGTATTAGCTTTCGTTCTTGAGATATTCTCTTTTTAACCAATCAATGACAGCATTTTTTACAAAAACTAAGACTTTTAAGTCAAATATCTCAAAAGCGAAGGTTGATATGAAAAAATGTTATTCTTCTTAATCCATTTAGAAATCATTCTTTTATTAAATTAACGCATAGATTTATCTTTAAAATTGATTGTTAAGAAACACCATCTGGTAAAGTAAAGAAAATGTTAATTTTATGAGGTAAACTTTTATTTCTTCATCTGCTACTTTATTGAGATCACTTCCTAATAAACTTTAAGGTCATTTTCTGGTAAAAAAATAAATTTGTAATCGAAAATAAGGAGTAGCATTTCACCGTATTCGCTTTCGTTCTTGAGATATTCTGTTTCAAACCAATCAATGAGAGCATTTTTTTATAAAAACTAAGACTTTCAAGTCAAATATCTCAAGAACGAACGTTGATATGAAAAAATGTTATTCTTCTTAATCCATTTAGAAATCATTCTTCTATCATATTAACGTATAGATTTATCTTTAAAATTGATTGTTAAGAAACACCATCTGGTAAAGTGAAGAAAATGTCACATTTATGAGGTAAACTTTTATTTCTTCATCTACTACTTTATTGAGATCATTTCTTAAGAAACTTTAAGATCATTTTTTGGTAGAAAAATAAATTTGTAAGCGAAAATAAACAGTAGCACTTCCGCGTATTAGCTTCCGTCCTTGAGATATCCTCTTTCAAACTAATCAATGACAGCATTTTTTACAAAAACTGATATCTTCAAGTCAAATATCTCAAGAACAAAGGTTGATATGAAAAAATGTTATTCTTCTTAATCAATTTAGAAATCATTTTTTTATCAGATTAGCGCATAGATTTATCTTTAAAATTGATGGTTAAGAAACACCATCTGGTAAAGTGAAGAAAATATCACATTTATGAGGTAAACTTTTATTTTTTCATTTCCTACTTTATTGACATCATTTCCTAAGAAACTTTAAGATCATTTTCTGGTACAAAAGTAAATTTTTAATCGAAAATAAAGAGTAACAATTTGGCATATTAGCTTTCGTTCTTGAGATATTCTCTTTTAAACGAATCAATGAGAGCATTTTTTACAAAAACTAAGACTTTCAAGTCAAATATCTCAAGAACAAAGGTTGATATGAAAAAATGTTATTCTTCTTTATCGATTTAAAAATTATTTTTCTATTAGATTACCTCAAAGTTGTTTCTTTAAAGATGATTGTTAAGAAACACTATCTAGGAAAGTGAGAAATGATGTAAATATCTATTTCTTAAAGATCTTTAAGATCATTTTCTGGTAGCATTTAAAACTTTTGAATATCCTGTAATTGAATCCTTAGCTAAATAAAAATAATTAGTGTTGAATCTGTTTTAATAACTAATGTTCGTTTTCTCTTTACCCATTTTATGTGTCTGAAAGTTAATCCTTAAGTCTCGTTGAAATAAATCAATGTTACCCCGGTTTCTTAAATAATTAAAATGCAAATCGAGTATCTTTAAGTGTCCGGTAAGAAATAACGAATCGAAGTACACCTTCGTAAACGCCTTTTTTATTTTGTAGTAAACGAGAAGTCGTTAGAAATCAAGTTTAAAATTGTGTTTCGTGTAAATCAACCCTAAATCAACGCGTTTCGTTTCGTTTGATTTTCAAATGATTTGCAACTGATTTGAATCAATGCGATAATCAATACGATAATAAATAATAATAATAAATCGTCTCTAGTTCTCCTAGTTAGCTGAATATTCATGGTCCATTTCACTTACCTCCGACGACGTCGACGTTTTGTTATTCACCTATGTACAAACAGCATGTTGTCGACGAGCCACTGGCGCCAACCTACAATACAAAAACAAATACAGTTGTATTTATTATTTAAAACAAGAAATTAACATAAATCTTAAACGATAAAGTTGCGTAGGTAAAGCGATCAAAACCGATACAGTTACAAATTTACAAAGCACGTCGTTATAAATGCGTTTATTGTATGTTTATGGGAGTCGTTTCTTGGTAGAAGTTGACATTTCGCGCGACGCAACACACTCTTGTTGATCGAAAAGATCCTTTCTTGGTTACGACGTGGGCAATTAATCGTTAAAACGAACCGTGCTTTGTATAAGGTACCGGCTGAAAAATGTTGGTAATTTCTAATTTACGCGTCTCCCTTTGAGCGCAATCCGAAAATAGCCGTTACGACGGGACGACACCATTTGAAGGTAAACTGGCGTCGTAAATCAGGCGTCGCCGCGGACGCCATAAAAACAAGGAAGAATTGGACGCGGAGTGTTTATATTTAAAGCCGCTCGAAGGAGTTAGTGTTACATATAATGAAGAGGAGGCGGCCGTTAAGAAGTAACAGGCGATAGATTTTCCAAAAAAAAAATGTATAGTGGGGAAAATGGTTTTTGGGCGAAAACCAAATGGGATAATTAGGAAATTTCTAGTTTCCTTTGATGAATTTTGGTTCAACTTTTCTTAAATTTATTTAAATTAATTTTATTTAAATAAAAAAACAAAAATAATTAACCAAAATCTAAATCGGGCGGTAATTAACGCTTAACTTGGCGTTAATCGAATGTTAACTCTGGGTTAACACTTATCAATTCATCATGTGGCTTAAAAATTCACGTTTTTTTTTTAATCAATGTGAAATAATCTGAAAAACACGTTATAAATGAAAAGAAAGTGCGGAAATGTGTGGAACATACCGAAAAATCACATTAAAGTTTCGATGTGACGGCACAAGCAATGTTAACCATGCATTTTCCTATTAAACCGGTCAACTCCTAATCAATCTGATTTTGTCTGATGTTTGAAATCAAACTGAAATGTAAAGTTATTATCACTAAACTTGCTGAGATTACAACGTATATTTACGGATGAAACACCCTTGTTTGTCTTAGGTTTTCGATGCATAACGACTGAATACCTGTTGTTAGATAGACTGTGTGTCAATGGACTCTATGTCAATACTAGAACTAACACTAGACCGAAAACTAAAAACATTCGGTTTTCGTCACACGTCTCTCAAGACGATTTTAGTTCTAGGTCTTGTGTTAGTTCTGGTGATACAATTAGTGTAAAACTAGAACTAACACTAGACCTAGAACTGAAAAATATCGGGTTTAGTGTTAGTTCTAGTTTTAGTGCAATAAAAATATGCAACATAGTGTTCTAATTTTGCACTAACACTATCACTAGAACTAACATTAGATCTAGAACTAGAAACATTCAGGTTTAGCCGTCTTAAGAGACGCACGGCTGATCCCGAATGTTTCTGGATCTAGGTCTAGTGTTAGTTCTACTTTTCTTTCAATAAAAATATACTTTAATCTATACAACATTAAGAACTAGAACTAACACTAGACCTAGAACTAGAAAGTATCGGGTTTAATGTAATCTCTGTCTGAAGACGCACCCGAAATTTACAACCCACCCTGTACTCCATGTCTAACCCAATATTTGGATAAATTCGCACTGGTTTAAATGTTAATTAACCTAACTCAAAGTGGAATTTCTACACAAAATCCTGAAACAAATCAGTAAATTAGGAGGATCCGAATGTAACGTTTAAAGTTATCGCATCTGGGTAACAAAGAATCGAGTGTTCTGGCAGCAATTTTTAAATCTGTAATGGAAGGGACACAAAAAGATATCACTTAACAGAAAAATGGTTTCAGTAAATAGTCTTCAGCCAGTAGTATTGTAATCTCCAAGCACTTAGTAGTGTTTTGGCAGCAGTATACATATAGTCTTCTGAAAGCATTAAATAGTTTTTGCCAACAATATCTAGCTTTTTCCAAGCAATTGGTAGTCTTTCCAACAATATTTAGCATTCTGAAAGTAGTTAATAGTCTTTTAGAAACAGTATCTTGTCTTTCCAAGCAGATAATAGTTTCTCCCAGCAATATTTAATCTTCTCCAAGCAGGTCCTAATCGTTTCTAGTAGTATATAATGCTCTGAAAGCAGTAAGTAGTCTTATGGAAGCTGTATCTCGTCTTTTCAATCAGTTTGTAGTTGTTTGTTAGCACTATCTAGTCTTCTCAAATCAAAATGTAATCTTTTCCACCAGTATCTAGCATTTTGGAAGCAGTAGGTAGCTTTTTGGAAAGCATATCTCTTTTCTAAATTATTATTAAAGTCTTTGAAAGTAATAAGTAGTCTTGAAAGCAGTATTCCGCCTGTCCAAATAGGTCAAAACTAGTGATGGAACGGATAGTGATTTTGTGAAAAGCCGGATACCGGATATTCGGCATCCCCTTCGGCCGGATATCCATTTATCCGGCATATCTATCCGGCCATTATGGTTATAATAAAGCTGATAAGATGCTGTCAACTTATTTGAATCCAAGATACAAAATGAACCTTTTTGATGCTGATTTAACTAACGAAGTAACTCTAAAAAGAGGATACTTTAATTCATAATTGGCGATATTCCCACAAGGATCCTTCAACAAATGAATTTTATAGCGAATTTTGAAAGTTATAGATGAAAATTGCATCATCGAAAATGTAATCAAAACTTCAAATATTGTTTTCTCAAAAACTAAAAATTATTTTAAAAAACGGGTTGGTGTATTGGAAAGAGGACACTTTTATTAACAAGTTCGGAAATTTTCATACTCATATTCCAAGAACTGAAGTTTATACGAATTTTTAAAACTTAATCGGCGAAAATTGCAAAATTCGAAGAAATTGTCGATTATTTCAAACATTTATTTTTCAAGAACTGAAAGTGATATTTCAACACGGCTTTTTGCATTAAAAAGAAGATACGTTAATTAATCATTGGTGATATTTCCATAAGGATCCTTCAAGAAATTAATTTTATAGCGAATTTTGAAAATTATCGATGAAAATTGCAACATCGAAAATATTATCAAAACTTCAAATAATGTTTTCTTAAAAACTAAAAATTATTTTTAAAAACGGGTTTGTTCATTGGAAAGAGGACACTTTTATTAACACTTTCGGAAATTTTCATACCCATATTCCAAGAACTTAATTTTATACGAATTTTTAAAACTTAATCGGCGAAAATTGCAAAATTCGAAGAAATTGTCGATTATTTCAAAAATTTATTTCTCAAGAACTGAAAGTGATTTTTCAAAACGGCTTTTTGCATTCAAAACAGGATACTTTAATTAATAATTGGTGATATCTCCACCAGGATCCTTCAAGAAATTAATTTTATAGCGAATTTTGCAAGTTATCGATGAAAATTACAACATCGAAAATTTTATTAAAACTTTAAATATTGTTTTCTCAAAAACGAAAAGTTATTTTTCAAAACGTGTTGGTTCATTGGAAAGAGGACACTTCTATTGACATTTTGAGAAATTTTCATACTCATATTCCAAGGACTGGATTTTATACAAATTTTTCAAACTTAATCGGTGAAAGCTGCAAAATTCGAAAAATTTGTCGATTATTTCAAAAATTTATTTCTCAAGAACTTAAAGTGATTTTTCAAAATGGCTTTTTGAATTAAAAAGAGGCTACTTTAATTAATAATGGGTGATATTTCCACAAGGATTCTTCAAGAAATTAATTTTATAGCGAATTTTTAAAATTATAGCTGAAAATTGCAACATCGAAAATTTTATCAAACCTTGAAATATTGTTTTCTCAAAAACTAAAAGTAATTTTGCAAAACGGGTTGGTTGATTGGAAAGAGGACACTTTTATTAACACTTTGGGAAATTTTCATACTCATATTCCAAGAATTGGATTTTATACGAATTTTTAAAACTTAATCGGTGAAAATTGTAAAATACGAAAAATTTGTCGATCATTGCAAAAATTTATTTCTCAATAACTAACGGTGATTTTTCAAAACGGCTTGTTGCATTAAAAAGAAGATACTTTAATTAATAATCGAAAGTGATAACAGCGACAGTTCGATAACAGTGAATTACAAACGAAGAAAAGAAAACTAGACGAAACTGCAACAAGAGATTTTATATATTGTATTGGGATTGTTACAATGAGGTTGTTAATGACAAACCTGATATAAATTGATCATTATCTGCAGTGTCCAACACCTAAAAGAGATACTAATTCCTGTGAATGGTGGAGTACTAAGTGATAGATTTTTAATATCCGATCAAAGCCCGATATTTGGTAACTATCCGGTATCCATTAGTCAAAACCTTGAACAACAGTGTTCTGGAAGCTATTATTTTGAAAACAGTATCTAAACTTTTCCACGTAAGTTCTGACATGATGATTCTTGAATTATACTAAAGATTCGCTAAAAATCAAAAATTAAATGCATTGAATAATAAATTTTAAATTACGTACTGCATACATCTTTATTTATAATAAAGATCACTTAAATGGTCTGTTTGGGTCGTTTTAACGCCCTTAAAGATCTCGTAGAGGACGCCATTTACGTCGTACCATTGTTAGTATAAAGAAGACCCGACAAAAGAACACGGACGATATATTAACTCGGGTGGGTGTGTAAAATCGTTGTTAGTAGCAGATTCCGAGTCGATCTCTTTCGCCAATTTACAAGCTTCCACGAACTTGACGATATAATAGGAAGTAAATCAGCCGTGGACGTTTGTTTGGGATTCCATTGTCTTCTCCAATTTTAAACACTTCTACTGTGTGGTGAAAGATTTATAAGCAACCAAGCCAAAAAAGAAAACTTTCTTTCTTACTTCTATTTCAAGTCTTATTAATTTTCGCGCAAGATTAAATGGAAAGATTTTTCGGAGAAAGTTATTTCGACTTTGTATAACGTTTTGAGACAAATTCAGGTCGATTTCAAAAAAAGGCGAAAAATAATTGGATTTCATTTATTTCGGGTACACTAAATCTCAACGGATTCAAAAATATCCATCGGAATTGACCTCACGATGGGGGCTTAAGACCCGCAAGTCGTTTTTCAGCTGTCTCTCTGTACACGTTTTAAGAAGAAAAAAATCATAAAAAACGATAAGAATCCTACTCGATTAACGAGCTCCGAAAACGCGAACCGATATAAAAGAGCGCGAATAAAAAAAAACGGTGTAGGGGCGTCACCGGGTCGTCAATTACCACATTGACGCATGCGTTTCTTCATGATGTCGTTTCTAATACCGGATTAGTGGATTATAATCCGCGTCATTTATGCAAATTTAGTGAACGGAATCGTGAGCTCCATCTGACTTATGTTAGTATACGAAGTGATCCCACTTTCGTCGCTATTTTTTTTATTAAAATCGCTATTTCGAATTCGATACGTCCTACTGAAAAAGTTTATCTGTCGGAATGAAGAAGGATATTCTTGCTTGAAGTCCTTATTTAATTGGTGAAACGTTTATCTGTCAGAGAAGCTCGTAACTTGCGAATCGTGCGAGACGTTACTCCACATTTTTTTTTTGACTTTTTATTCTTTATTTTTGGTCGCACCCATTTCATTAAAGCGGCTTATTCTCTAACCGGTTTTACTTATTTCCTGCAAGCTAAAAGCTCATTCAAACAATTTCCCTAAGGATATAGACATTGATTACACTCATTTTAACAAACATCGACTTAACATTTCTCGGTATCCTTTCAAATCGTATCGAACCGTGACATAAAGTTAAAAAGGTGTTTTCATGCATCTAAAGAAAATTTCCTATCGATGCCACTAATTTGGACACACGACCAAACGAATTCTTTCCGTTTACCAAAGTTGTTCAATGCGTTTGGTTTTCGTTCTAAAAGACCGACTGGTAGGTATGCAGACTTTCATATTTGCTCAATATATTTACAACAACGTCACGAGCGGCGCCAAAGACGTCGGTTTAACCGCCCCGGGTAGCGTGAGTATGCAAAATCTAAGACGACAATTGAATAGAATTTGCTCGGCGGGCACATTTAATTACAATTTGCGATGGAATAATGTGAGACGGCTTCGTCCGGTGCCGCAAGTATTCGTAAGATAAATCGTCGAGATGGGAGATAACCAACCAGATTAACAAGTACCACGATTAATTTGTTTATAAGAAGTTAATTTCAATTGGCTGAGAGTAGACATAGTAATATGAGTAAGACACGGAAATTATGAATTATGTAACAGCTCATTTCACCTCCACGTTAGTTATTTTATGCTTTTTTTTGTTGTTGTTGTTGAAAAATAGATTAATTCGTTTGGTGTGTGTCCATATTGATGTAATCAACAATGTATTTCGTTTAGATACTCAGAAATAACTTTTTACTGTTATGATTCATCACATAAATGATTTTGAATTTTCGAGTTGCTTCGAAGACTGCAATATTATTACCTATGCGAAGTTAGCCCCTAATTTTTCTAGAACTACCCTTAACGCCTAACAAGAGAACCAGTCAACCGATTTTGATAAACAATGTCTCATTCGAAAGCTTAATCTTTGACCAATACGAAACTGAAATGCGCGATTCGAAATCTCATTCGAATTTCGTGAAAACGCCAACAAAATGCAAAGGTACACGAAAATAACACATAAATGGAGTGCGAGTTAGCCCCCTATTTTTTTATTTTTAAATTTTTTATTGTTCTAGATTTTTCTAGAGTTGTTCTACATTGTTCCAAAGCGGCAAATCGAAAAAATATAAACTCCGCGAGAAAACCGAAAAAACAGGTTTTTTGACTAGCCCCCCATTTTTGGAAAAATCAAATTTTCTTTGTTGTTCTGGGTTGTTCTAGTTGTTCTAGTTATTGTTCTAGAAAATCAAAATTATGGGATACAGCATTACGAAGACCTCTCTTAAGCTGGCAGGACCATAATGGCAGAACCGATTGAGATCTATTGGATTATTTAGTACTCATTTTGTACTAATTTGTACCACCAATAAAAAATTTGTACTTTTTGCCATTAAAGAGAAACTCGTGGCGCTGCTAGCTTAATATTAAGCTAGCAGGACCACTTCAAAAAAACAACTTAAAAAAATAAAACAAAGGTGGATTTAAGAAGACCTGAATTTGTACTAATTTGTACCACCGATAAAAAATGTGTAGTATATGCAGTTAATAAAATACGGGGGCGGTAGTTTAATGCTAAGACCTACCAGCTTCAAGTGCACCAGTGGAAAGTGAGTTTAATAAATTAAAAACATTATTATTAAAAAATTGTTCATTACTACGCATTGATGCTTTTATACAGAAACACGTACAATATTTACGTGGTGCACTGAAAATTGTCGACGCGGAAAGCAATACAAACAATACATATACAGGATGATTCAAAAAACCGCTCACAAGATAATACATACTTCTAGAGTAGATAATACATGAAAAATTAAGACGAATAGACTTAATATACATGGGGTCGCAAATGCCTCGTTGGCGAGATATAGCGGATCAAAGTTTCTTTAAAATTAAACATTATCTGTAATAAAAAGCACTTTTTTAAGAATATTCTCTACGCCATTGCTCTCTACGCGTGTAAAGTGATCAATTATCTATCAATTGGTCTCTTACAAAACTTTGATCAAAGCAATAGTTTTTAAGAAAAACACGTTTGTAGAAAATTTGTTAATTCAATCAAAAACTGTTCGTTTAATCAAAGTTTTGCAAGAGACCAATTGATAGATAATTGATCACTTTACACGAAAATACTGCACGTTTGACAAAATCAGCAGTGGAGTTGAAAATATTTTTAAAAAAGGGCTTTTTATTGCAGATAATGTTTAATTTTAAAGAAACTTTGACCCGCTATATCTCGTTAAGGAGGCATTTGCGACCCCATGTATATTAAGACTTTTCATCTTAATTTTTGATGTATTACCTGCCCTAGAAGTCTGTCAGCGGTTTTTTGAATCACCCTGTATATCGCCTGCAGATTCGGAAGATTCCAACGTCAGTTTAACATCAGATCTGAATAATTCATGTCCTGCATGCAAAAATAATAATAAACCCACATAAGATAATAGACGCTCTTACAGCAAAAAAAGGCTGCAAACTTACCAATTTTACAAAATGGTAATAATATTTCTTTAAATGCAGTGAAAATTGAAAGCGGCAGTTACACCGTTAGTAACGCAGTCATTATTATTTCTTGTTGATTGTTATTATAAATGACATGTAAAGGTTTTGTCATTGTATTAATATACACGGTGTACATTGTTTTACATTGTTACAATAAAGATTCTTTTATAAATAATATTTTTTCACGCAGTGCATTTGTTCTATTTCACATTTTTTATCGGTGGTACAAATTAGTACAAATTCAGATCTTCTTAAATCCACCTTTGTTTTATTTTTTTAAGTTTTTTTTGGTGGTTTTGCTAGCTTAATATTAAGCTAGCAGCGCCACGTGTTTCTCTTTAACAGTACATAGTATACAGTTTTTATCGGTGGTACAAATTAGTACAAATTCAGCTCTTCTCAACTCCACCTTTGTTTTATTTCTTTACGTCGTTTTTTTGAAGTGGTCCTGCTAGCTTAATATTAAGCTAGCAGCGCCACGAGTTTCTCTTTAATGGCAAAAAGTACAAATTTTTTATTGGTGGTACAAATTAGTACAAAATAAGTACTAAATAATCCAATAGGTCTCAATCGGTTCTGCCATTATGGTCCTGCCAGCTTAAGAGAGGTATTACGAAGTTATAACTAAAAATAGGTTTGGCCGCCGAAATGTCTAGTTGATTGCTGTGACCATAGTTTTTCTATTATCAATTCCATATTACAAATATATACTTATTATAGCTAACGCAATCTGGAACAGCTGTTATTTTCACTAGAACAACTACAATATTTCNTAAAAATAGGTTTGGCCGCCGAAATGTCTAGTTGATTGCTGTGACCATAGTTTTTCTATTATCAATTCCATATTACAAATATATACTTATTATAGCTAACGCAATCTGGAACAGCTGTTATTTTCACTGGAACAACTCTCTAAAGGACACTTTACTCTTTGAAAATTAAAGTTTTTGGAAGTTTCAGTCAGTAATTCTTGTGTCAGCGGTTTTATATTACACAATAAAAATTAAAAAACATCGAACAATCTAAAATAACTCAAACAAATTGCCGATTCAAATTGTTCTAGATGTGTTTTACGTTTAACACGGACATTAATTTTGCAAAATCACATATTCTTTGTTGTTCTAAATTGTTCTTGTTGTTCTAGGTACTTAAAATGTTTATTTAATCACTGCGGCTTTAATTCTTTTAAAGTTTTATATTAAAAATTAGTACTTACAACAATTAAAACAATTCAGAACAGCTGTTATTTTCACTAAAAAAACCTTAAATTTGAGTTGTTGTGATATCGGACAGGTTTTGTTGAATCAGTGAACCCAACCTTTAATATAATAATAGTTTTAAAAAA
>NW_019280686.1:85232-108514 GCF_000648695.1 Onthophagus taurus
AAACCACTCCAAATAATACTAATCTAATTCAAACTTTTTAAGGGGGGAGTCTCTTTTTTTGTATCAAATAAAATGATTTCTTTGGGAATTTTTTACTACCAAATTATGTGGTATTTCAATTTAATCTTTTGCATATGTTTTCATGATATATTTACTTATTTAAAAAGAATTGTTTATAGAAAATAATCTTTACATTGTCCCTCAACCAAGTTGGTGCGTGGATTGTCTAAGTTGCTGGTTGACATAATATCTATCCTTGAAATGATCTGAAACTCAAAAATCAAATGATGTTCTTTTGTATATATGTACTTGTGATTATCATTTGAACTAGAACTAAGCAAAAAAAATATTATTGGCAAAATGGCCTAGTCAAATTAAGATAATCGATTCTGTTCTTCAAATCGATAAGTTTATCTCAAAAAAAAAAATCATGTATATATCGTATCAGTTTCTCTGTAGGTCATACTGAATCGAATGACGTATAGATCTTGATCACCGGGTACATCGTTTACGAGTTATCACCACTTAAAAAAGGTCCTTTTTATGTTCTTTTCGTGTACCTTCGTATTATGTTGGCGTTTTAACGAAATTCGAAAGAGATTTTGAATCGCGCATTTCAGTTTCGTATTGGTCAAAGATTAAGCTTTCGAATGAGACATTGTTTATTGAAATCGGTTGACTGGTTCTCTTGTTATAATCAAAATACCATACATGTAAAATCCTATCTAATTGGGAGCTAACTTCGCATAGGTAATATTATTACCTATTGCTTAATATCTTTCAATTCTACCTCGCAGAAAATCAAGATATACATCACCTCGACCTCAAAATGTAAATAATTTCAACGAGGTGAATATTTATGTGAAGTCACCAGTCTTAACTCAAATAATCCACCAACATTTGCTTACGAGTTGTTAAGATATCTATCAATCCCTAAGTGCTTTTATGGCAAATATATTGAAAAAAATCCAACCGACTAAAAAACTGAACTAAAACTAAAATGCAACATGTCAATATAATTTCAAATTACAGTAAAACCACAATATAACGGATTAAGGGTCCGTTCTGGTTAGTTAGATCAAAAAAAAAAATCGAAAAAAATGTTGCTGCATAATTTTATTGCTTTAAGTGCGAAGTAAAATTCAGTATTCGTTCAAATATACGTGTTTTGTCGCTCTAGTATTAAAATAATAAATATATGAGGAAAAAGTTTCTGTTCGGTTCTTAGTAGTAAAGTGTTAAGTTAATTGTGTGTACAAGAAGTGCGGAAAACAATCTACAAATCGTCCTAGTCATCGAAATCTGAAAAGAAACTTCTCTGGCAACTGATTTTCGAATGAAAAAGAGACCCAATTCGCTAGCAAATCCGCGAAAACAATAGGAAGTTCCGACGATTTCAACGTTTTTGTTACGCCAAGTAATATATTATTTGGAATAATAAATTTTACGCTGGTTTTTTCTGCTCTAACATTTTAAAATGTAAAACATGTAATGGCGATGTGACTTTTGGGAAAAAAGATGAACATGGCTTAGGTTTTCAATTCAATATACAGGTTGTTTCATGAGGAATGATACATTCGTTAATATGTTATAGATTTATTCATTTTAAGCAGAAAAGTTCCTAAAAATATGTGCTCAATTCTCAAAGGTAACTGAGATATAGCCAGTGAATGCATAAATTGATATCACGCACGGCTGTTTTGAAACAGTAATTTGCCAATGTTTGACATTTAACATTATTTGGTTGAGGTGTCGACTAAGTTGTTGATAATGCCACACATATTGACTCATGCAGAATATGTTGATATGGTGTTTTGTTACGGTTTCTGCAATGAAAATGCACGTTCTTCCAGCATGATGGGGCCCCTGCTCATCAAACCTTTGCGGAACGGTGGATTGGTCGTGGGGTCCTATCAGTTGGCCAGCTCGGTCACCGGACCTTAATCCGTTAGATTACGGAATGTGGGGATGACTGAAAAGCGATGTTTAAAATTGCACGTATTACGGCCAGTGCTGCATCAATCAAGGCACATCAAGGATAAATTACACAGCACAATGCGTGATATCTTCAAGAGATCAGCTATCGAGTTAGGCGATGGGATATGCGAACCCTTCCTTTAAAGTTCGAATTATTATTATTATTTTATTTTATGTACAGGATGTCCAAATTTCGATGGGTTTGCAGGGTATCTCAGTTATTATGAAAGATAGAAAGTTGCGGCAAAAGTCGCAAAAGAAAATGAAAAACATACAGTAGGTGGAAATGAAGAAAATAAAGTCATTATCAGGAGATGGAACATGGATCAAACGTGGTTTTTCTTCCCTCTTTAGTGTGGTAACTGTGATTGGACCTTATACTAGCAAAGTGGTCGACGTTTAATAAACAAAAATTTAATTGAAACAGAATATGAAACATGGTATAGCAAGCATTACATGATTGTCTTGCAAATCATACAGGAAGTGCTGGAGGTAAGGCGATACGAAAACTTTCGAAGCTCTATTGCAACAGGACTTAGAAGTAGAGAAAAAAGAATGTCTAAACCATGTGCAGAAAAGGATGGGTTCTACACTTCGTAACGCAAAAAAGGAAAATAAACAAAAACATAGGTAGACGAGGTATCAGAAAATTGACAGACATATTGATAAATGAAAAAAGGTTAACGATAATAAAATATCAACAAACCAGAAACCTATTTATATATTATTTATGTACCTTTATGTCGGTAGGTGTCAAAAAAGCTTTACCGGAAATGTTGTGTCTTAAACGGCATCTGGCGACGCAATTACACGGTATATGTTCAGTTGTTTCTGACTCGTCGTTGCAGAGTCGCCAAGTTTGATCTTCAACTCGTCCAATGTGAAAGAAGTGGTATTTTAGTGGCGCATGGCCGGTCAGGTAACCTGAGAACGACCTTAGATTCCCTTTGCTGAGGCATAAAACCTCTTTGGTTTTCTTTTGTAACCGAATTATCATACTCTTCGCTTGTCTGTGACGTGGAAGTTCTTTCCAGCGTAAGGTAGAGGCCTCCCAACTGTTGATAATTTGTTTTATGTGACTTTTTTGTAGTCCACAACCAACCGGGTTGGGCTCCAATGAAGGGTGTATTCACTGCCTCTCTGGCCAGCTTGTCCGCCTTCTCATTGCCCTCAATGTTGCTGTGAGCATAGAGTAACATCATTGCCCCTAGCGAGTTCTTTCAGGTTGCTGGTACACTCTCTGATCAGTGCGGAGTCATACGTGTCAGTCTGTGAAAATGTTTATGGATGCACCTTTCTGTCCCTTCTGTAGGTTCAAAGTGGTGCAGAAGTTTATAGCAAGAACTTCTGCTTGAAAAATGGTTATGTCCGAGCTGAGGAGCACTTTTGATAAATGTGGCTATTTGGTCCACTGACGGCTCGATCTAACAAGAAATTGAATATGTTGCACAATTTTGAAAAAACTGAAGGTTTACTTTATAGGCCTGGAATAGCAGATTAATTGTAAGCATCCACATAAAATTTAAATTAGCGAAAACATACCATAAAACTTTAAACGCATTTTCCTAACAAACACATATTTTGACTTACCGAACACAATAACTCACACAATTTTCAATATATCATATCCGGTATTTTTTAACATACTTTAAAATGTTTGATCTCTGGCATAGACCAGAGAATATCATATCGATATATGCAATGTATTATTTTTTTGCAATGAAAAAGTCTTGGATATTTTTAGTCAAAATTGAAAATTAATTATTTTTGAAATGTTGCTATTTTGAAAGTTTTTATTCAAATTATTTTTTTTAGTCTATTCCACAATTACGTTTATTTTTAACAGAAAAAATCATATGGTTGGTTGTGTCAGATAACTTTTTAAGAATTAGAGAAATTTCTCCAGTGAGCCATGTCTGGCGCATAGTAATTCCGTCTGATCTGTATGTCACTGCAGTCAGTTAATAAAATTGATTGATATTTTTTTTTATAATATGGTTTAAAGTGTACTAAATACAATATACACTAGTGTTAGTCCTACTTTTCGTTCAATGAAAATATACCACAATCTAACGCTGAATAACAATTAAAACTAGAATTAATACTAGACGTAGAAACATTTCGATTTAGCCGTTCGTCTCTCAAGACGGCTAAACCCAAATGATTCTAGCTTTAGGTCAATGTTGGTTCTAGTGACAGTGCTAGGTAGCGCTAGTTAACATTAGATATCACTGTGTTGCACATTTTTATTCAATTAAAACTAGAACTAACACTAGAACTTACCTACCGGAATGATTCTAGTTCTAGGTCTTGTGTCTAACCAACACTACACCTAGAACTAGAATCATTCGGGTTTAGCCGTCTTGAAAGACGAGCGGCTAAATCTGAATGTTTTTAATTCTCGCTCTAGTGTTACTTAGAGTTTTGCACTAGCACTATCATTAGAACTGACACAAGACCTAGAACTAGAATCATTCGGATTTAGCCGTCTTGAGAGACGTGCGGTTAAACCCAAATGTTTCTAGATCTAGTTCTAGTGTTAGTTCTAGTTTTGCACTAGCACTATCACTAGAACTAACACTACACCTAGAACTAGAATCATTCGGGTTTAGCCGTCTTGAAAGACGTGCGGCTAAATCGGAATGTTTCTACATCTAGGTCTAGTGTTAGTTCTAGTTTTAATTGTTATTCAGCGTTAGATTGTGGTATATTGTTATTGAACGAAAAGTAGAACTAAAACTAGACCTAGAACCATTCGAGTTTAGCTATGCGTTTTTTAAGACGACCGAAAACTTAGGGTTGTCATAAGAAGACCTTTTTAACCTTTTTCCAAGAAAAACTTTTCCATTGCAAAACTACCCAATGCCTGTACTATTAAGCTATGTTGCATTTTAAGTGGGACAGTGCAAATGCACAGTAGTTTCGTAACTATGGTTACTGCATATTGCGAGTTATATGAAATTCCCGGTATAATTGACGCCAAAATGATTGCTAAACAGATTTGATGTTTTTTTGAAATTGAGGTTGAAGAAAAATTTTTATCTCCAAATCACTCAGAGATGAAACATCAAAAATAACAGTACAGGTAAACGCCGCTTTACGCCGGGGTTCCGTTCCAAGAGACACCGGCGTAAACAAAATCGGCGTAAACTGAACACAAATATAATGGACGACATAAGGTTAGGTTCCATGTCAAAATTCTAAGAACAATCTAACATGTTTATTTAATTCATATCCTACTATATATGTATATTCAAAATAAATAATAATCTCTTGATATAAATAATGAATTGTTTGAAATAAATACTAACTCACTAGTTCGTCGGTACTAAATTAAAGTCTCACACTTTTTTCATTGAAGCATCCAATTTCATCTGCTTTGATTGTTGCTTCCTTTCTTGCAGAATCATAGCATAAGCTCGAACGGCAGCTGTGGTTGGTCATGCACGTCTAACAGTTTGGTCACATCTTCAGTTGTTACGTCTTCGAATCTACATTCGCATGTAAGCCTGATAATATCTTCGTTTATGTTAATGTTATTTAC
This sequence comes from Onthophagus taurus, assembly GCF_000648695.1. Classification (NCBI taxonomy): domain Eukaryota; kingdom Metazoa; phylum Arthropoda; class Insecta; order Coleoptera; family Scarabaeidae; genus Onthophagus; species Onthophagus taurus. Next base: position 90,754 of record NW_019280686.1, read on the forward strand.
TACTTCTACACTTGCAGCCTAAACTATCGCCTTAATCATTGCTTTTAATGTTATGCGCAAATAATACGCTTTAAAGGTAGAAATTACCCCCTGATCCATGGGTTATAAATCGGAGGTTGTATTAGGGGGCATGTAAATTACCTTGACGTTCAATCCCGTGTCTAAGGTATCAAGATTTTGCGGATGTCTAATAGGAGGATTGCTTTCTTTGGAAGGTTATTTCGGTCACAAAATTTAACCACAGTAGGGCAAAAATAATTTTTATACCAGTCTGTGAAAATCTCCTGAGTGACCCAGCCCTTTTTATTTCACCTCCAAAAAACTGGTAGGGAGCTTTTGTCAAAACTTTAAATCTAGGAGCGCCACGTTCTTCTCGCGAAATAAACGTTCTCGATGGCAACTTCTTCCAATAGAGGCCTGTTTCATCAAAATTGAAGATGATATCTGCAGGGTAGTTCCTTTGTTCCACAATTTTTTGACACTTTTGAGGGTAATCTGCAGTTGGTACTACATCAGCGCTCGATGCTTAGTTTAGTGCTATGGATATTGGTTCGAGATTTGAATCTTGTGAACCACCCAGTGCTTGCCAAGAAAATTTCGTCAGTGTTATCTGGCGGCGTCAAATCAACAGTGCTTTTTCGCATATGATTGCTTGTGTTACAGAAATATTTTTGTTCATTGTCATCATCAACCCACAATGCTAACATTTTTTCAATTTTCTCTATATTTTTGCCTCGGCTGTAAGTTACGTGCTTTACACTTACAGCCGTTGTTTGTCGAGCGGAATGTTTTATTTTCTCAGCGTTTTCATGATTGTTGTCACAGTGGACGGAGGTAAATGTAGAGCTCTGCAGACAAAAGGTCGGGTTTGGCCATCTTCAATGCGTGTAATTACGTCCATTCTTGTCTCCAGGCTTATTGTTTTTCGCGCTTTTTTCGCACAATGTTTAGGTTCTGAATCACACAATATTGTCGCCCATAATGATACTAGAAATTGAATATTCTTTTAATTTTAATAATGTCGTCTGATGTTCGAATCGGCGCAAAACGACGTTTACCTGTATATATTAACAAGATTATTGACTTGTTGAATAGTTGTAAAGTAGGAATAAATTCTAAAAACGTTTTGTTGCCAAGTCCTTCATCACACTATAGATAAAATAAACAGTACGAAAAAGGAAAACAAGATAGCATAAAAAGTAAATAGAGTCGCGAGTTTTTCGTAAACGTGTCGATTGCATCTCTTCGCGGCGCTATCAGACTGTTCTTTCGAGTGGCTCTCCATTCCTTTCGCATTCTCGACACGTCCTCGCCTGGAGGACACTCGACACATTGTTGTTGGCGCCGTCTGACGCAGCCCCTCTGTGCAATTTATTAATAAACGTTTAATTATTACGCTAAGCAATCGTCTCGAAGAAGCCGCGATTTCTAACCGGAAATTTAATTGGCAAGGTTCCACGAAAAATTTCGCCACCACTAAAAAGTGACACGAATTTTTAAAAATATTTAATACGCGCCTCAAGTCTTCGAGTTTACAAGTCATCGACGAAGCGTTGGTCTTGAATGCAAGTGCATACGTTAGAGTTTTGTTAATATATTATGTTCAAGGCAACTTTTGTTTCTTATACATTTTAGTTCATGTTCAACTTTCATAAATAAGAAAGATTTATTGATGGCAAAAAATAAAGATCAGATGTAGAGCGATAATAAATGTCTGGGATGTAACGGGTGGAAAGCAAAATACAAACGAAATATACGTTTCTTGTATCCTTGTATGAGACATAAAACATAACGAGGGGACGATGGTGTGTGGCCACTTTGCATAAGGTCGATATCCTCAATTGAAATAAACGCCTCTTCTCCATTGACATCTTTATGGAAGAAATCTTTTTAAGGGGAATAAAGAGATCCCTTCCCAGGGAGTACTTAAAAGTGTTCAAAAAGACTTTAAAAACATCAACACAATTTAATTGATAAAAAGCAGATTCTTTCTAATTAAGATCCTTAAAAATCGCTTAATTGGACGTTGCCTTTAGGCATAGAATACAAAATATAAACAAAAAAATACCACGTTTAACTTTACAGGAAGTTACTCGGAGATTTGCGTTTTTCAATTAAAATGGTTTTATAAGCCTAAAGCTATTTAGAGCTATTGGTCATTTAAATTGTACGTCGATTGAAACGTCGCCCTGTCAGCGGTTAGATCAATAGCCTTCAGTGTCCTGGGGCGATGCCCACCTCTTCATTTGAATAAACTGCGCGCAGTAAATGACCCAAGAAAACATTAATCAAAATTGACGGATGTCTGACAATGTTTTAACTGTTAATACACTCAACTTCAACTAATTGATTAAGATGTTACGGTTTCAAAATTCAATAATTCAAGTCGAAAACTAAAAATGATAGGAAAAAATGTTGTGGGTGAAAAAAATTTGTAATGTAGCAACAAAATGATATCTGCAAGCAGTTATAACCCAACTATCATAATTACCAACCTAGAGGATTTAAAATACCAAACAACTCAAATTTAACCCAAATAAGAACAAAATAATTGGTAATTAAAAATATTAGATGGGAATTATATTGATAAAAATTGTTCATAATAAATCACAAAAACATAGCCCATAAACATTTTCTTTCCAACTATTTCACACTTTTAGTTATAATACATAAAATAAAAAAAAACCCAAATTGAAGTTTTTGGGTAAACATTTTCGTTATAAGTCGAAAACTAAAAACGATTGGCGAAAATGTTGTGGGTAAAAAAATTTGTAGCATAATGTAGCAACAAAATGATATCCGCAAGCAATTATAACCCAACTATCATAATTACCAACCTAGAGGGTTTAAAATCCCAAACAACTCAAATTTGACCCAAATAAGAACAAAATAATTGTTAATTAAAAAATTAAAAATTTTAGATGAGAATTATATTGATAAAAATTGTTCATAATAAATCATAAAAACATAATCCATAAATATTTTCCTTTGAACTATTTCACACTTTTAGTTATAAAACAAAATAAAAAATCCTCCAAATCGACGTTTTTGGGTAAACATTTTTATTATAAGTCGAAAACTAAAAATGATGAGCGAAAATGTTATAGGTGAAAAACATTTGTAATGGAGCAACAAAATGATATCCACAAGCAATTATAACCCAATAATCATAATTACCAACCTAGAGGGCTTAAAATCCCAAATAACTTAAATTTGACCCAATTATGAACAAAATATTTGTTAACTAAGAAATTAAAAATTTTAGATGAGAATTGTATTGATAAAAATTGTTCATAATAAATCACATAAACATAATCCATAAAAATTTTCCTTTCAACTATTTCACACTTTTAGCTGTAAACCATACAATAAAAAATCCTCCAAATTGACGTTTTTGGGTAAACATTTGCGTTATAAGTCGTAAACTAAAAACAATTGGCGAAAATGTTGTTGGTGAAAAACATTTGTAATGTAGCAACAAAATGATATCCGCAAGCAATTATAACTCAACTATCATAATTACCAACCTAGAGGGCTTAAAATCCCAAACAACTCAAATTTTACCCAATTATGAACAAAATAATTGTTATCTAAGAAATTAAAAATTTTAGATGAGAATTGCATTGATAAAAATTGTTCATAATAAATCATAACAACATAATCCATAAATATTTTCCTTCGAACTATTTCACACTTTTAGTTATAAAACATAAAATAAAAATCCTCCAAATTGACGGTTTTGGGTAAACATTTGCGTTATAAGTCGTAAACTAAAAACAATTGGCGAAAATGTTGTTGGTGAAAAACATTTGTAATGTAACAACAAAATGATATCCACAAGCAATTATAACCTAATAATCATAATTACCAACCTAGAGGGTTTAAAATCACAAACAACTCAAATTTGACCCCATTAAGTAAAAACAAAATAATTGTTAACTAAAAAATTAAAATTTTTAAATGAGGATTATATTGATAAAAATTGTTCGTAATAAATCTCAAAAACATAGCCCATAAACATTTTTCTTCCAACTATTGTACACTTTTAGTTATAATACATAAAATAAAAAAAACCCAAATTGAAGTTTTTTGGGTAAATATTTCCTTTATAAGTCGTAAACTAAAAATAATGGGAGAAAATGTTGTGGGTGGAAAACATTNACGGATGTCTGACAATGTTTTAACTGTTAATACACTCAACTTCAACTAATTGATTAAGATGTCACGGTTTCAAAATTCAATAATTCAAGTCGAAAATTAAAAATGATGGGAAAAAATGTTGTGGGTGAAAAAAATTTGTAATGTAGCAACAAAATGATATCTGCAAGCAATTATAACCCAACTATCATAATTACCAACCTAGAGGATCTCAACTCAAATTTGACCCAAATAAGAACAAAATAATTGTTAATTAAAAAATTAAAAATTTTAGATGGGAATTATATTCATAAAAATTGTTCATAATAAATCACAAAAACATAATCCATAAATATTTTTCTTCGAACTATTTCACACTTTTAGTTATAAACCATGCAATAAAAAATCCTCCAAATTGACTTTTTGGATAAACATTTTGGTTATAAGTCGAAAACTAAAAATGATGGGAGAAAATGTTGTGGGTGAAAAACATTTGTAATGTAGCAACAAAATGGTATCTGCATGCAATTATAACCCAACTATCATAATCACCAACCTAGAGGGCTTAAAATCCCAAATAACTTAAATTTGATCCAATTATGAACAAAATATTTGTTAACTAAGAAATTAAAAATTTTAGATGAGAATTGTATTGATAAAAATTTTTTATAATAAATCATAAAAACATAATCCATAAATATTTTCCTTTGAACTATTTCACACTTTTAGTTATAAAACAAAATAAAAAATCCTTCAAATCGACGTTTTTGGGTAAACATTTTTATTATAAATCGAAAACTAAAAATGATGGGAGAAAATGTTATGGGTGAAAAACATTTGTAATGTAGCAACAAAATGATATCCACAAGCAATTATAACCCAATAATGATAATTACCAACCTAGAGGGTTTAAAATCCCAAACAACTCAAATTTGACCCAATTAAGAACAAAATAATTGTTATCTATGAAATTTAAAATTTTAGATGAGAATTATATTGATAAAAATTGTTTATAATAAATCACAAAAACATAATTCATAAACATTTTTCTTCCAACTATATCATACTTTTAGTTATGAACCATGCAATAAAAAATACTCCAAATTGACGTTTTTGGGTAAGCATTTTCGTTATAAGTTGAAAACTAAAAATGATTGGCTAAAATGTTGTGGGTGAAAAACATTTGTAATGTAGCAACAAAATGATATCCGCGAGCAATTATAACCCAACTATCATAATTACCAACCTAGAGGGCTTAAAATCCCAAATAACTCAAATTTGACTCAATTAAGAACAAAATAATTGTTAACTATGAAATTTAAAATTTTAGATGAGAATTATATTGATAAAAATTGTTTATAATAAATCACAAAAATATAATCCATAAACATTTTTCTTCCAACTATTTCACACTTTTAGTTATAAACCATGCAATAAAAATCCTCCAAATTGACGTTTTTGGGTAAACATTTTTGTTATAAGTCGAAAACTAAAAATGATGGGAAAAAATGTTATAGGTGAAAAATATATGTAATGTAGCAACAAAATGATATCTGCAAGCAATTATAACCCAATAATCATAATTACCAACCTAGATGGTTTAAAATCCCAAACAACTCAAATTTGACCCAATTATGAACAAAATAATTGTTAACTATGAAATTTAAAATTTTAGATGAGAATTATATTGATAAAAATTGTTTATAATAAATCACAAAAACATAATCCATAAACATTTTTCTTCCAACTATTTCACACTTTTAGTTATAAACCATGCAATAAAAAATTCTCCAAATTGACGTTTTTGGGTAAACATTTTCTTTATAAGTCGAAAACAAAATAAGTTGGTGAAAATGTTGTGGGTGAAAAACGTTTGCAATGTAGCAACAAAATGATATCCGCAAGTAATTATAACCCAACTATCATAATGACCAACCTAGAGGGTTTAAAATCACAAACAACTCAAATTTGACCCAATTAAGTAAAAACAAAATAATTGTTAACTAAAAAATTAAAATTTTTGGATGAGAATTATATTGATAAAAAGTGTTCATAATAAATCACAAAAACATAGCCCATAAACATTTTCCTTCCAACTATTTCACACTTTTAGTTATAATACATAAAATAAAAAAAAACCCAAATTGAAGTTTTTTGGGTAAATATTTGCTTTATTTACGTTTAAGTCGTAAACTAAAAATAATGGGAGAAAATGTTGTGGGTGGAAAACATTTGTAATGTAGCAACAAAATGATATCCGCAAGCAATTATAACCCAACTACCATAATTACCAACCTAGAGGGCTTAAAATCCCAAACAACTCAAATTTGACACAAATAAGAACAAAATAATTGTTAACTAAAAAATTAAAAATTTTAGGTGAGAATTACATTTATACAAATTGTTCATAATAAATCACAAAAACGTAATCCATAAATATTTTCTTTCGAACTATTTCACACTTTCAGTTATAAACCATAAAATAAAAATCTTCCAAATTGACGTTTTTGGGTAAACATTTTCGTTATAAGTTGAAAACTAAGAATGATGGGAGAAAATGTTGTGAGTGAAAAACATTTGCAATATAGCAACAAAATGATATCCGAAAGCAATTATAACCCAATGATCATAATTACCAACCTAGATGGTTTAAAATCCCAAACAACTCAAATTTGGCCCAATTAAGAACAAAATAATTGTTAACTAAGAAATTTAAAATTTTAGATGAGAATTATATTGATAAAAATTGTTCATAATAGATCACATAAACATAATCCATAAACATTTTCTTTCCAACTATTTCACACTTTTAGTTATAAGACATGAAATAAAAAAATCCTCCAAATAGAAGTTTTTTGGGTAAAATTTTCGTTATAAGTCGAAAACTAAAAATGATTGGCGAAAATGTTATGGGTAAAAAACATTTGTTACAAAAACAAGCAAGCAATTATAACCCAACAATCATAATTACCAACCTTGAACATTTAAAATCACAAACAACTCAAATTTAACCCAATTATGAACAAAATAATTGTTAACTAAGAAATTAAAATTGTTGATGAAAATTATATTGATAAAAATTGTTCAAAATAAATCACAAAAACATAATCCATAAATATTTTCCTTCCAACTACTTCACACTTTTAGTTATAAACCATGCAATAAAAAATCCTCGAAATTGACGTTTTTGGGTAAACATTTTCGTTATAAGCTGAAAACTAAAAAAGATGGGAAAAAATGTTGTGGGTGAAAAACATTTGCAATGTAGCAACAAAAACATATCCGCAAGCAATTATAACCACCCAACTATCATAATTACCAACCTAGAGGGTTTAAAATCCCAAACAACCCAAATTTGACCCAATTAAGAACAAAATAATTGTTAACTATGAAATTTAAAATTTTAGATGAGAATTATATTGATAAAAATTGTTTATAATAAATCACAAAAACATAATCCACAAACATTTTCCGTCCAACTATTTCACACTTTAAGTTAAAAAAAAATAAAATCCAAAATCCTCTAAATTAACGTTTTTGTTGAGCAGTAATGAAGGTAATCTTATAATACAAGTAGAAAATTACCAAATCCTTGTTCGTATATCGTTAACACGTGTACAGACATAAGTTTTCTTGAAGATAACCGCCGGGCAACAAGAGACATAGAAAATTTATGGCAATCTTGAAATTTATCGACCGTTTTAGTTGAGGTCTCTCATCGTATTCAAGCAATTAAATAATCTACCCGACTCATTGTTGTGATACGATGATGTATGTTCTTTTTTTATGTAGCGAGGACGGATTTATGATCTAACGGACACGTTTTCAACCGAATTAGAAATAAATTCTCGAAAACTTGAAAGCTAAAAGTTATGCTCTCGAAGAAGAATCAATGAGTCGTTTGAAAGCGTTGCGTCTGTAAACATTTCCGTTTGAGATGACGGCGAGTGTTTTCGTTAATGAAGTACACAATGCGTCAAAAGAAGGTATATTCAAATTCAAAGGAGATCTCTTTTAGATTTTGAGTCGTAGATCAATATCTATCTTAAAATCCGCTCTAGTTTCCAAAAATACTAAAAAGTAGCGAGGCGTGGTTTATTTTTGCAATTTCTTTTTAGGTTTACTTAAATTTACCTTTTTTCTTTCCAAATGATTTTACGAATTTCGTCTTGGTTTAAACGGCAATAAAACTGAGAAATAACACAGACTTTTAAGTTTTATTTCTTCTATATCAGTCAGGATTTAAGAAATACTTTGACTTTTAGGAGTTTTCAAAAAGATTATTGTTCACTTAAAAGTGGTTAATTTAAAATGTTTAATTTAAAATCATTAACATTACCGGTTAAAATAAAAATAAAATAGATTAACGTTTTAAAATAGATTAAGTTTAAATAAAATAAGAGTAAGAGAATAAGTTGGTTTGGCCTTTTCAACAATGGCTCTAAATAGCTATTTATGGAGTCGTATTGTATTTATTTCCTGGGAGTTTTCTAAGGCGCGAATGATCGAGAGTGAACGGTATAAGCGAGGATAACAACAAAGTAATTGTACACGACTGATTTACTGCCTTATAGGTTAGTTTTGTCATGCTTTTTCAGCGTTGGAATAAATCATATTCGAGGCAAGACACGACCACAATTGCTTCCATTGTACTGTCTATTTCGTTAAAAACGATAAACGAACTTACATCAAGCTTACGACGCTCAAATTAAAACCGAAATAGAACGGGACAAAAGTGAAAATCAACCCTTTTTAAAGTTAAACTTAATTAAAAAATCATTTATTCCAATTTTAACCAATCTCGTTTTAAAACCTTCCCTAACAAATTAGATGTTAAATTAACAACGAACGGTCAGATTCTATTTTATAAAACATGAATATTTATTGCACGTCACGCTCAACTTCCTCCGCCTATTTAAATGTTTAAACATTCCTCTTCCACGCCCATTAAGACTTTTTTATATTTAATAGTATTTTAATGATCGATAACTCAAACGGTTTTTTTTATTTCGGGTTATTTCGAAATATCTACAGGGTGTTCTTGTGATGGGGAGTGATAATTTAGAGGTGTGCACTTCGTTAGCAACTCAATATGTGTCAATTGAAAGTGTAAAGTGATTTGACAGACCATGAGAAATGTGGAGGCGGAGTTATTAGCGTCAAACCATTATTTATTCTTCTCTAGATTTCACTTTTCTTCACATACAAATTTTTCAAAGACGAATCAAAAGTGAAACATCAAAATCAACACATTTAGCAACAAAATCATTTTTATCTCAAAAATTAAAAACTGTGGATGCAAATAATATTAATAAAAATTGTTTATAAGACATGCCAAAAGCTTAATCCATAAATTATTTCTTTCCGGCGGTTTCGAATTTTTAGTTATAAACCATAAAAACCCCAAATCGTTAAATAGGTGATTATGGATACAAATTGTTGTTATAACTCGAAATCTAAATATGTTAGGAAAAGACTTTATGGATAAGAATTGTTTATAATGACTCATTAAAACGTTATAAGTAAGCGTTAATATCTCAATTATCATCATTTCCAACATAGTGGGTTTAAAGTGCAAAACATTTCAAATTCAATACATTTAGCAACACCCTTATTTTTATCTCAAAAATTAAAAATTGTGGATGCAAATAATATTAAGGAAAATTGTTTATAAGACATCACAAAGGCATAATCCATAAATTATTTCTTTTCAACGGATTCGAATTTTTAGTTATAAACCATAAAATACCCAAATCGTTAAGTAGGTGGATTTTGGATATTAACTGTTGTTATAACTCGAAATCTAAAAATGTTAGGAAAAGACTTTATTGATAAGAATTGTTTATAATGACTCACTAAAACGTTATAAGTAAGCGATAATATCTCAATTATCATCATTTCCAACATAGGGGATTTAAGTGCGAAACATTACGAATTCAAACATTTAGCAACAACATCATTTATATCTCAAAAATTAAAAACTGTGGATGGAAATAATATTAACAAAAATTGTTTATAAGACATCACAAAGGCATAATCCATAAATTATCTCTTTCCAATGGGTTCGAATTTTTAGTTATAAACCATAAAAAACCCAACTCGTTAAGTAGGTGATTATGGATAGAAATTGTTGTTATAACTCGAAATCTAAAAATGTTAGGAACACACTCTATTGATAAGAATTGTTTATAATGACTCATTAAAACGTTATAAGTAAGCGATATCTCAATAATCATCATTTCCAACATAGCGGATTTAATGTGCGAAACATTGCGAATTTAAACATTTAGCAACAACATCATTTTTATCTCAAAAGTTAAAAACTGTGGATGCAAATAATATTAACAAAAATTGTTTATAAGACATCGAAAAGGCGTAATCCGTAAATTATTTCTTTCCAACGGATTCGAATTTTTAGTTATAAATCTTAAAAAGCCCAAATCGTTAAATAGGTGTTTTTGGATACATATTTTTGTTATAATCCGAAATCTAAAAATGTTAGGAAAAGACTTTATTGATAAGAATTGTTTATAATGACTCATTAAAACGTTATAAGTAAGCGATAATATCTCAATTATCATCATTTCCAACATAGCGGATTTAATGTGCGAATTCAAACATTTAGCAACAACATCATTTTTATCTCAAAAATTAAAAACTGTGGATGGAAATAATATTAATGAAAATTGTTTATAAGACATGCCAAAGGCATAATCCATAAATTATTTATTTCCAACGAATTCGAATTTTTAATTATAAACCATAAAAAACCCAACTAGTTAAGTAGGTGATTATGGATAGAAATTTGTTGTTATAACTCGAAATCTAAACATGTTAGGAAAAGACTTTATTGATAAGAATTGTTTATAATGACTCATTAAAACGTTATAAGTAAGCGATAATATCTCAATTATCATCATTTCCAACATATCGGATTTAAAGTGCGAAACATTGCCAATTCAAACATTTAGCAACAACATTATTTTTATCTCAAAAATTAAAAACTGTGGATGGAAATAATATTAATAAAAATTGTTTATAAGACATTACAAAGGCATAATTCATAAATTATTTCTTTCCAACGGATTCGAATTTTTAGTTATAAACCATAAAAACCCAAATCATTAAGTGGGTGATTTTGGAAACAAATTGTTGTTATAACTCGAAATCTAAATATGTTAGGAAAAGACTTTATGGATAAGAATTGTTTATAATGACTCATTAAAACGTTATAAGTAAGCGTTAATATCTCAATTATCATCATTTCCAACATAGCGGATTTAATGTGCGAAACATTGCGAATTCAAACGTTTAGCAACAACATCATTTTTATCTCAAAAATTAAAAACTGTGGATGGAAATCATATTAACAAAAATTGTTTATAAGACATCACAAAGGCATAATTCATAAATTATTTCTTTCCAACGGATTAGAATTTTTAATTATAAACCATAAAAAACCCAACTCGTTAAGTAGGTGATTATGGATAGAAATTGTTGTTATAACTCGAAATCTAAAAATGTTAGGAAAAGGCTTGATTGATAAGAATTGTTTATAATGACTCATTAAAACGTTATAAGTAAGCGATAATATCTCAATTATCATCATTTCCAACACAGCGGATTTAAAGTGCGAAACATTTCATAATCAACATATTTAGCGATAACACAATTTTTATCTCAAAAGTTAAAAACTGTGGATGCAAATAATATTAACAAGAATTGTTTATAAGACATCACAAAGGCATAATCCATAAAATATTTCTTTTCAACGGATTCGAATTTTTTGTTATAAACCATAAAAAACCCAAATCGTTAAGTAGGTGATTTTGGATACAAATTTTTGTTATAACTCGAAATCTAAAAATGTTAGGAAAAGACTTTATTGATAAGAATTGTTTATAATGACTCATTAAAACGTTATCAGTAAGCGATAATATCTCAATTATCATCATTTCCAACACAGCGGATTTAAAGTGCGAAACATTTCATAATCAACATATTTAGCGATAACACCATTTTTATCTCAAAAGTTAAAAACTGTGGATGCAAATAATATTAACAAAAATTGTTTATAAGACATCACAAAGGCATTATCCATAAATTATTTCTTTCCAACGAAGTCGAATTTTTAATTATAAACCATAAAAAACCCAACTCGTTAAGTAGGTGATTATGGATAGAAATTGTTGTTATAACTCGAAATTTAAAAATGTTAGGAAAAGACTTTATGGATAAGAATTGTTTATAATGACTCATTAAAACGTTATAAGTAAGCGTTAATATCTCAATTATCATCATTTCCAATACAGAGGATTTAAAGTGCGAAATATTTCAAATTCAACACATCTAGCAACATCACTTTTGTCTCAACAATTAAAAACTGTGATTTGCTGACACCTGTAGGATTTTGTGTTTCTGATAACATAATTCGCAATGCTAATCCAAAACTAGAATTCATTACCAGAATATTTCCAGAAAAGTTTAATTTAAACCGGCAGAAACAAGAACACGAATGATCAAAAGGGATGAGTCTTCTTTCGACAAATATCTTCGTTGCTTCTCTTCATCTTATTTTTATTTTTTCTTTTTATCCTTATTAGCCATGGGAACAACAAAGATTTTCATTTTCAAAGTGGTGAGTACTAACTTGTTCTTGTCAAACGATCTTTTCGAAACCATCGAACGTTCGAGTGCTTTTCTAAGCTTCTCTTCTCCAATACAAGATGAGAGCAAATAGAGACATCGAACGTAAGTACTTGTTGGGTTATTCCAAACGTCTTTTTGATACCGCTTAGATGTTTTACATTTCTTTTTTAGTTGTAGTTAATTGAGAGAAATTTGTTTTGCTTAAGTCATAGAGAATTTTTCTTGTAAAATAAATCACGTTGACTTTCTCCAAAATTACCATAACTACTGGTGGTTTTAAAGAATTTTTCGTTCATAATAGGTTAAAAATTTTCATACAGATCGTTTGATTATAAAATAAATAGGGTTTCCGCGTCCCAAATACTCCTCGGTGCGTGTGCAGTTATCTAGAAGGAAAGACACTCGATTCATTAACGACAACGGTCTGTAAACAAACAGGCGAAGTCGTAAAACTGTTTGTGCCGGAGTTGAGACTCTCGCAGGTGTACGAAGCAGTGTTGGGTTCTTGCGCAAGATGAACGTTTCTTAACGAAATTAGCCGCGGTTTCGAATGCAAATCCGCCTTAGGTAGCCTTATAAAGACGTTTACGCACGTTTTATTAATTATCACAACCAAAAAGATAAAACCCAAGAATGTTACTTGGCTAATAAATTGAAATACGAGAATGAACGTTTAATTTACCTTTTCAGATTGAAATAATGATTATCTTTATTCTTATTTTCTTCACTTCATCACACCATCATCTCACTACTTAAAGAAACTTTCTAGAACTAAACCCAGAAATGTATTATTCGAACATTTCAGGTAATTTCCTTCGGGTATCTTCCTTCTCAGAAAAAAAAGGTATAATGTTACTTAAATCTTTTCGTTTAAAACTTAAAACGCTTAAAAGTGTTTGGAGTTAGTACTTTCCGTTTTATTTTAATATCGAAATCGTTTATGGTGTTATTTTCGTATAGATTTAAAACGTTGAGAATAATCTAAAACTTGTTCCGAATGCTAATGAACGATTTTTTATCTTCTTTAATTCTTTTTTATTTTTTTTAAGAACAAATTCCCTCGTAAATCGTTGTGAGTCGTCTTCGAAAATTTCGTAATTAAACGCGTCCACTTCCTGTCTTAAAAAAAAGAAACGGAATAAGGCAAATAGAAAAAGAAGAAACATTTTGTCAAGAAAAATGAAGCTTTTAGAAAATTCTTTANTTATTTTTATTTTTTCTTTTTATCCTTATTAGCCATGGGAACAACAAAGATTTTCATTTTCAAAGTGGTGAGTACTAACTTGTTCTTGTCAAACGATCTTTTCGAAACCATCGAACGTTCGAGTGCTTTTCTAAGCTTCTCTTCTCCAATACAAGATGAGAGCAAATAGAGACATCGAACGTAAGTACTTGTTGGGTTATTCCAAACGTCTTTTTGATACCGCTTAGATGTTTTACATGTTGTAGTACTTGTAGTACTTGTTGTAGGTTGTAGTTAATTTAGAGAAATTTGTTTTGCTTAAGTCATAGAGAATTTTTCTTGTAAAATAAATCACGTTGACTTTCTCCAAAATTACCATAACTACTGGTGGTTTTAAAGAATTTTTCGTTCATAATAGGTTAAAAATTTTCATACAGATCGTTTGATTATAAAATAAATAGGGTTTCCGCGTCCCAAATACTCCTCGGTGCGTGTGCAGTTATCTAGAAGGAAAGACACTCGATTCATTAACGACAACGGTCTGTAAACAAACAGGCGAAGTCGTAAAACTGTTTGTGCCGGAGTTGAGACTCTCGCAGGTGTACGAAGCAGTGTTGGGTTCTTGCGCAAGATGAACGTTTCTTAACGAAATTAGCCGCGGTTTCGAATGCAAATCCGCCTTAGGTAGCCTTATAAAGACGTTTACGCACGTTTTATTAATTATCACAACCAAAAAGATAAAACCCAAGAATGTTACTTGGCTAATAAATTGAAATACGAGAATGAACGTTTAATTTACCTTTTCAGATTGAAATAATGATTATCTTTATTCTTATTTTCTTCACTTCATCACACCATCATCTCACTACTTAAAGAAACTTTCTAGAACTAAACCCAGAAATGTATTATTCGAACATTTCAGGTAATTTCCTTCGGGTATCTTCCTTCTCAGAAAAAAAAGGTATAATGTTACTTAAATCTTTTCGTTTAAAACTTAAAACGCTTAAAAGTGTTTGGAGTTAGTACTTTCCGTTTTATTTTAATATCGAAATCGTTTATGGTGTTATTTTCGTATAGATTTAAAACGTTGAGAATAATCTAAAACTTGTTCCGAATGCTAATGAACGATTTTTTATCTTCTTTAATTCTTTTTTATTTTTTTTAAGAACAAATTCCCTCGTAAATCGTTGTGAGTCGTCTTCGAAAATTTCGTAATTAAACGCGTCCACTTCCTGTCTTAAAAAAAAGAAACGGAATAAGGCAAATAGAAAAAGAAGAAACATTTTGTCAAGAAAAATGAAGCTTTTAGAAAATTCTTTATAGTTAAAAAAAAAATCTTGGTAAAAGTGGTAATGGATTAGTGAATCTTTTAAATCTTTACATTATAAATCATTGCTTAAGCGTTGTAGTCGTGTGTTAAGAATAATCCCCTTTTACCTCGTTAATAAGGAGCGGTTCATCAAGTTAACCTCAATCGATTCGTGTACACGGTAACATTTACAAGGATAAAATCGGATTATACGTTGTAATTTTAAGACTTATAAGATTTTTTCAAATCATCTTCAAACGAGCATCTTTTGGCAGAATAAATTCTGGGATGTTTCTCACGTAAGGTTCAAAATCATGCTTTGCGTTCAAGAGATTTTCATGAAATGCTTGCATTTTAGAGAGGAGTCCTCAAACGTTGTTAAATATAAAGGCAACAAGAATGTCAAGTGCACTTTGCAACCCAATATGGTGGAATAAACATCTATCAATTGCAGGGAAGACCAGAATATACAATCTAAAGAGTTGATACAAGTTGGGACAAAGAGACACTTGAGAACAATCGAAATGAGAACGCTATGCAAAATATCCGGATATACTTTATTTGATCGTAAGAGAAACAGAGAAATCTCCGGACATCGATATGGAATGATCATGTATCAAGAATGGATCAGATGTGTCTGGAAAAATGTAGAAGAGATGGCAAAACATACACAAAAAGTCTGATAGGAAGACCTTTAAAGTGATGAAAAATCAACTGGACCTTAGTATCACAGGAGAAGTTGAATCAGGAATGAATACCTAATAACCTAGCATTAATAATAACCAATACAAAACTGATATCAGAAAATGCATTATCTTGTCTAAATAGACTGGAATACACGATGTTATTTTGTTAAGGTGAGGTCGCTTGCGGCCGAGGTCCTAGCATTAATACCATATTAACACAAAAATGATATCATACAATGCAGCGCGTTGGCTAATAAACTGGAATGCACGATGTTATTTTATAAAGCAGAGGTCGCTTGCGATTAAGGGTCTAGCTTTAATATCATATCAACCCAAACCTAATATCATACAATGCAACGACTTGGCTAAATAAGCTGGAATGCACGATGTTATTTGTGAAGCCAAGGTCGCTTGCGGTCGAGGCTCTAGGTTTAATACCATATCAACCCAAACCTAATATCATACAATGCAACCACTTGGCTAAATAAGCTGGAATGCACGATGTTATTTGTTAAGCCGAGGTCGCTTGCGGCCGAGGCTCTAGCTTTAATATCATATCAACCCAAACCTAATACCATACAATGCAACGACTTGGCTAAATAAGCTGGAATGCACGATGTTATTTGTTAAGCCGAGGGCGCTTGCGGCCGAGGCTCTAGCTTTAATACCATGTCAACCCAAAACTAATGTCATACAATGTAACGACTTGGCTAAATAAGCTGGAATGCACGATGTTATTTGTTAAGCCGAGGTCGCTTGCGGCCGAGGCTCTAGCTTTAATAGTATATCAATACAAAACTAATGTCATACAATGTAACGACTTGGCTAAACAAACTGGAATGCACGATGTTATTTGTTAAGCCGAGGTCGCTTGCGGGCGAGGCTCTAGAATTAATACTAATCAATACAAAACTGATGTCAGAAAATACATTGTCTTGTCTAAATTAACTGGAATACACGATATCGTTTCATTAAGCCGAGGTCGCTTGCAGCCGAGGCTCTAGCATTAATACCATATTAACGCAAAAATTATGTCATACAATGCAGCGCCTAGGCTAAATAAACTGGAATGGATGTTATTTTATAAAGCCGGGGTCGCTTGCGGTCGAGGCTCTAACTTTAATACCATATCAACCCAAAACTAATGTCATACAATGTAATAACTTGACTTAATAAGCTGAAATGCATGATGTTATTTTGTTTGTCTGGAAAATAAGCACAGTTTTGATCCACTGTATTGTATAAGATTGTCACAAAATCGAACAATCATAATAAGTCATGAGGCTTGTATGTAGGAAAGCGGAGGGTATGCTTCCGCATACAGCACCTAGGCTCCAACGGGCCCCTTGTACGTCCTCCTACACTCTCTCCGGCTACATCAACCAGCCTAAGGAATTTCCGAAGGCTAGGATACAGCTCAGAGGTGTGTTCCTGATGCCATATGTGGTCGGCCATTCCTCTCCGAAGTCTCTCATTCTGAGGTCTTGCAGAGTGGGGCATTCACACAAGATGTGTCGGACCGTCTCCTCGCTCTCTTTACAGAGGCGACAGATAGGACTAACAGCAAGCTTAAGGTTATAAAGATGCTTGTTTACCTTACAGTGACCCGTGACGAGTACCGTTACAGTTCGTAGAGCGTTTCTGCCAAGCCTTACGAAAGACAAGGCTGCCTCTGCTGAAGGATAATGTAATACTTCCTTAGACAGATGGCAGCCCTTAACCCTATCCCACCAGTTCATAAACTTTTTGTGGGTAAAATCTTTAATTATCTCAATCTGAGTTGATAAGGACGGAGCG
>NW_019280687.1:0-49686 GCF_000648695.1 Onthophagus taurus
CTTCATAGCAGCCAGACATGGTTGCTTCTGCAATAATATTTTTGCAAAACAGGTCTTCTTTAATACTATTAGCATCTATAAACCGTATATAACATATCAAATGAACATCCTTTCTAATAATCTTACCGTCACCATGTATAATGGCCTGACTTGCCTTTTGGCATGCGGGTTTCTTCTTCTCCACCCAACCACCCCCAAGACCACCACCGCTTCCGCCTACCAACAACTAGCACACAACTCCTACTGCCAACCAGTTCCAATCATCCATATCGCTGTCATCCATAATCCCGTTCAACTCTCCTTTACCTTCTCTCTTTCTTTCTCCTGACTTCATCTCTCTTCTCCATTCTCCCACTATTCGGACGCTTCTGATATAATCAAGATATCATGCATCCTTACTCATTCCACACACACACACATCCCGTTCGTCCCCCTCAGTTGAAACTTTCCCAAATATACATATGTACAATGAATAGACTATGTCCCGTCATCAGCTGAGTACCCTTACTGGACATGGCCACACCCATCTATCCATCATTCATTCACCTATACACCCCTCTATCCTTATCCAGTTTCATCCATCTCCTCTCCCAACCGTCTCTAACACCTCATCTAACTGTCCATCTGTAGCAATCACTGATGTCATATTCCTAGACTAATTGTGTTAGGAAATATAACAATTGTCTATGTCTATATAACAATGTGTACGATGATATGAGCAAACTGCACTTTTAAAAAACTTTTTTATTTTATTTTATTTATGCTCTACCGGTTTCGGCGGCAGCCATCATTCAGGAGCGTCTACAATTAAACCACATACAATTATTAACAAATAAAATATAAAATGAAAGTGTGATATTAAAAGAAACATGGGTTAACTTAATCTAAAAATAACTTACGTCATTTTTTTTCTTGAGATTGCGAGTAAAAACATTACATGAAACATGTATACAATAAACAAAAACTTCGATTTTTCTATCTTTTAACAAATGATCACCAAAATATGACAAAAAACCCAAAATAACGAATTAAACTTGATTAATTTTTCTCTCCGTTCCGTTCTTAAGTTTCTTTATTCGAATAAAACGTGTTTTCAGAAATTTCGTTAAACATGGGTTGAGTTGTTATCCCCCCTCTCTGTTGCGAACCTGAATTAACCCAATATTCAGGCTCCTCGTTCAAAGAGATAATTTATATTTTAGTTTTAAAATTAGAGAAAGGTTCTATAAGTACGAAGGCTTTCACGGCCGGAGTGAATTGAACTAAAATTAGAACTATACTAATACTAGAACTAACACTAGAAACTTTCGGGTTTTGCCGTGCGTCTTTTAAGAAAAGGTTTGACGTTTCGGATGCCATGTTGCAACCTTCTTCAGAAACTGTTCTTAAAAGACGCACGGCAAAACCCGAAAGTTTCTAGTGTTAGTTCTAGTATTAGTTCTAGTGATAGTTCTAGTTTTAGTTCTAATTTTAGTTCAATAGAGAAAGGTTCCTTTAGGGTTTTGTATAGCGGCTTTACTTCTTTATGTAATTGGTCGTTCAAGCAATTAAGATTTGGATATTTAAAGTTATGTTTGTCAATTTCGTACTGTTCCAAAAGTTCCAATTGAAATCCTTTTCTATGAGAGTGCAACAACCTTATGCAATCGTCTTCTTTAAACTCGTGATTATTTTCTTTTAGGTGTTGTCCGAATTTAGAATTGTCTTTAGTGAGACGTGCTTTGACTCTTTTTTCTAAGGCTCTTCCTGTTTCGCTTATGTAATATGCGTTGAAAGTGGAACATTTCAATTTGTAGACCCCGTTTCTTGTAACATGTTTGTATTCTTTTTAGCGTTGAACAGTTGTTGTTTTATAATGTTTTTGCTTGTAAAGGATGTTTCAATGTTGTATTTTTTAAATAGATTTTTGATTTTTCGGGACAGTTCGTTGCATTGGAAACTCAAAGAGATATATCTCTTGAATGGATCTTCCTCTTTTAATCTTTTTAGTGTAGTTGTATTGTTATGCGAGTTTTTAGCTTTATAAATGATTGTATTAATGATAGAAATTGAGAAACCATTGTTATCTGCTACTTGTCTTATGATATTGAGTTCATTCTCTCGAGTTTCGTTTGATAAATTGCTGTTAAATGCTCTGTGTATGTATGTTCGGGGAGCCGCTAATTTATGTGTGATATGATGAAAAGAGTCATAGGGAATCCCGGTGTCTGTCTGCGTTGGCTTACGATAAATGTTAAAATCAATGTTTTTATTCCCCCTACTTACTGTCAAGTCCAGGAAATTTATGGAGTTTTGTTTTTCGACTTCAATGGTGAAGTTCAATTTATTATGTAGGCTGTTTAAGTATTGGTGTAGTTCCTCAGTTTTGTCCAGGTTTTCTTGTTTCCACAAAACCAGGATATCGTCTACATAATGAGTCCATAAGATGATGTTTTGTTGATACGAATTCTTTTTGCTTATTTTTCTATTTTATTGAGGAAGAGATCAGTCATGAAACCACTCAGTGGCGAACCCATGGGTAAACCGTCTGGATATGTGTAAATGTTATCCTCAAAACTGCAAGAATTCTGTTCGGTGCAAATCTTGAAAAGGTTGTGTATGTTGTCTGCTTCCTTTTCTTCTTGAAGTTCATCTTTGAGTAATTTTCTTAAGATATCTATCTAAGCCAAAATATCTAATCTATCTAATCTTTGCCAAAATATATGTGCTGGAGTTGATGCTTGAAATGATCAGTCTCATCGGAATGTTGGTCTTATGGGCAGTCCATACATTTTGGGCAGTCCATACGTTTTGGGCAACTGAGGGTTCATCTGATTAATCTTATTAAGGTGTGGAACATATTTTTGTAAAGTATGACTGCAGTCTTTAATTGTTGCCTTCAGTCTATTGTGAAAGGACATTATAGGATTTTTGTTAAGTTTTTTAAAATTCTTATTCTCAATGAATATGAATATATTATATTAAGTTTTGTTTTGCTTGTGCGTGCGTTTTTACACAATTTATATAATTTAACTATAAATTTGGGTTTCTTTAACTTTGTGAGACTCTTGTTAAACTCAGGGTTTCGGGCAAGTTCAGGTTCAAAAGAAAACTAATCAGGTTCGACAAAAATTAATTTAATTAAACACAAAATAAAATTAACTCGTTTTATGAGTAACAAAAAAAAAATTGTTTTCCTAAACTTACTTTAATAACAATGCTTATTAACGAGAGATAAGTTTTAAATAAAATAGATAACTGCGGTTATCGACTGAAATATCGATATTAGAGAGAACTCGTTTATTATTTGAGAGAGAGAGAGTAGGATAAAACTCGTTAAATAAAAGTAGTGTTAAATAAATGAACGTTATTCAAGAAAACTAATAAATCTTTACCGACGAGTAAGTATTGATCAAATTTATATGAAACTCTTGTGATTTGTTCTTTGAGTTTGATTCTTTGATTTTTCTTTTTGTAGGTTATGTTAAATAAGAAAATAAAAATAAAATTATCATCCGACTCACTGCGAAATAGAAAGAATTGGAATTCAATGTGGTATCTGGATTATGGATTGTCTCTTGTGTTCGAAGCATGATCTAGTTTCTGGGTTTTCTACAGGATTCTTCCTACGGGAATTTTGAACTGCTTGTTCTTCGGAAATAGGGTCTTGGATGATCTCGAAGAAGTATCAGGAATTCTCGGAATAGGTTGTAGGATGATTTTCTTTTTATTTTAATATCGTAAGTTGATTTGACTTTAAAAAAATTATCTTAAAATTTTGAGGTTATCTCTTAAAATTCAAAATTTTTTCTAACTGACGACGTGGATTTGACGCTGGTCAGACGACGACTCTCTCGTGCTCTATTCGCGATCTCCTTATATACCCCAGCACTCCAACTGTTTTTTCCTCGTTTCTGATTGGCTCACAGCTTCGCGCCCTTTTCAAAATTCAAAATTCTTGCTTCGAAACTAGCGTCATCTCTTGATTTTTCTCGGAATTAACCTTCAAAATTTAATTCTTTTTTCGTTGATTTCTCCCTTATTCCTTTATAAAACGTAATAAAACTTCGTATTCAAAGTTGTCTTTCCTTGTTTTCAGACATACATTGGAGTACACGTCAAATTTCAACAATGAGCAAAGTTAGAAAAATTCAAATTTAAATCAAGGATTTCTTCCTCAAAATAACGTTAAAACATTAAGGAATGGATGAAAAATGTGCTTTAGGAGCTGAACTATAAGAATTGATACGTTTGGAAACAAACAAAACGGTTTAAGATAAGATTTTTACCAACAAAGAATCTCTCTGTCACAATTTTAAGGTTATGTTCTCTCGGTGAACTAAGAGATGTTAAAATTTATCACAATATCTATGGTTTTACTAATATAATCCTCCTTATGTAGTATAACCATTCTCGCATTTTTGTCTGCAATTAATTAATATGAAATCATTATTTTTGATCTTCTTTTTAATGTTCTTTAGGCAAGAAACTTGATTTTTTAGAGAATAGTATTTCTTTCCTGGTTTTTGATCTTCGTCCTTTTTTTTTATTCTTTCTTAGTTAATAGAAACTTAATATCATTCCTCATTTGATTTTGGTTAGGAAGATATTTGATATTGACTTCCATTTCTATTGCTGCTAAACTGAGATTAGTTTCTGTAGGTAAAGCAAACTTGTGACCTTTAGATAAAAGTTTTATTTCTTTTGCGTTAAAAATTAATTTCGAGGTTTGTTATGCGAGGATGGAAGGTATAGTTTGGGTTAACATATTCATTCTTCCTCTTGTTTTTGTTCTCTTTATCTTTGCGTAAGATTTCTATCTTTCGTTCTTTCCTGATTTGGTCGTTCTTGATATGATTATAGTTGATCAACTTCTCCTCGGTCATAATCTCATCCATTTCCAAAGGGTGATATTTAATTGATAGATCTTGATAGCTCTTCATTAGGTCTATTTGTATTTTCTTATACTATGTTTTCTACAATCGATTATGGATATTAATCTTTTTTTTTTAAGTTTAATTCGTTATTTTGGGTTTTTTGTCATATTTTGGTGATCATTTGTTAAAAGATAGAAAAATCGAATTTTTGTTTATTGTATACATGTTTCATGTAATGTTTTTACTCGAAATCTCAAGAAAAAAAAATGACGTAAGTTATTTTTAGATTAAGTTAACCCATGTTTCTTTTAATATCACACTTTCATTTTATATTTTATTTGTTAATAATTGTATGTGGTTTAATTGTAGACGCTCCTGAATAATGGCTGCGGCCGAAACCGGTGGAGCATAAATTAAATAAAATAAAAACAAAAGTACAAAAAGAAAAAGTTATTTAACTTAATTATTTTTATGTTGTTAAAGTTTTTAAAACTTCCTGGCAAGTAATAATGAGGTTTGCCAGCCATGCTATGCTGATTAGGTTCTAGATGGAGCTTCAATTTACTTGGAGCACATACTCCGTTATCAAAACTTTCATGCACAGTACACATTATGGCTTCTTTTTTCCTCGTTTCTTCACACTTGTGGTTATTGGTTGAACGCATGCTTTCTTTATTTGCATTAATAAGATTATTAACATTCAAAAATATGTTCTTTCAAAAATCACAAAACTAGCTATTTAACTAATTTATGTCACTGCTTATTTATAGGAAGTGCTGTGTTTATCTTCACTAGGCTACATCATAAATCGACTGGTTGAATCGATGTACCCATTTTGCTGAACCAGTTACTTCGGCATCAATTTAGATCCAAAATAGAAATGGGAAGAGATAAATATTTTCCTACTCTATCCATCCTTTGTCTTTCATTCTATTACACCATCTCTTTTCCCTCTCTTTTTGCCATAATAGAGGCTTAAATTCCTATTTGCATGATTTTCGAGATTGCGCAAACTGTTGTTTTTGGCTCTCTGTGTCGCCACCTAACGATCTCCTGGTCTGATCTGTTCTTCTTGCTTTCCTCAACGGTCCTCACTTCCTCCGTAACTCCTCATTCCACCAACTTCCACGTCTCCTTTTCATTCTTCTGCTCACACGTTTTCACATGCCTTCCTTATTGCCTTATTCCACATTTTTACTATCTCCCTTACTTTTCTTCCCCATGGAAACCCACCATCCAATATGTTTATCCAACGCCCTCTCTAACTTTCCCTAATCTGCTCATCTTTACTTAAACCTACTTCTTTTCGTTTTCATTCTCCTTTCACAACCTAACACTCCACTCTATCATTCTGTAATCAGTCAATAAATGCGCGTCCAGAACTGACTACTGATGATCCTTCCTCCCTCTCACTAAGGTAATATCTACCTGGCTCATTCAATACCGTCCACTCGTTCAACATCTCACTTCTCCTATTAATCAGCCAATCATCACACGCCTAATGTCTACCATTAATGTACCGCATGGAGACACAGTTTCTGAAGCATTTATAACATTTAGAGTGGCAGCCATTCGTGGCTTTACTCGCCACAACGTCCACATGTTACTTCTGCCCGAGAAGCCCCTTGCAGGTGCTCGATTCTCTGACACCTGTAACACCTTTTAACATCTATAAACTCTTCCACCCTACAGTAACTCAGATCCACATATAACGTTCTAAACCTTAACAACTCTTCACATACCCTCTCTGTCAGTCCAGTCACTCGTTTGTATATCTTCTATCCCGGTTTTGAACATCATCTTCAACCTCCTTTTAAACTTCTTCCACGATATTCCTCTCCTGCGATGTTCTTCCTATACACTTCTTCCATCATGATCCCATCCATGTCGTATTTTGACGACTTTTACTTTGCTCCCTCTCTCTCCTTCACAATAAATACACTATCATTTCCACCTTTCATTTATAGCCTTGTATGTAGCCCCCACCATTCCTTGTTTGATGTTTTCCACCTCCTTGTGCATTTTCCTTTCAATCATCCCCTGCCACTCTTGCCGCAGCCCTTTCTCTAAGAAGAGATCCAACATCTTTCCCCTTATTCTGTGTGACACTGCATTCTGCAATGCTGTCGATAAAATCTCCAACTCTTTCCTCAACTCTTGAGTATAGCACGGTTTTTTAATGGATTTATTATCCACACATAACATTTCTCCTATCGTTTTTCCACACTAAACCTAAGCCATATCCGAAAACGTCAAAGCGGCGTGTTTTTTAGCCTCAATAAAATCTCTTCTCCTTCCTATTCCTTTACTTCGATTTCTCAATTTCACCTATTTATGATTCCCCTCCGATAGATTGGGTTTTCATTTCTCAATTGGCCTCCATTTTTCTGTCGATTTATTTATTTAGGAAGCATTGCAATTTCTTCCTAGTGATTATATTGTTACTGATTTTTTCTGCAAAGATGTTAATAAGTAATTTTAAGACCCTTAGTAATGTTGTTGGGTCTTTCTTTGATTCCTTTTGAATATAGAGATGGTGATACTATTTTGCCATTCTGACGGTGTTATTCTTTTATTAATAGTTTTGTTATTGTCATAAATTCTTGATAAATTAATTCTTGTACTTTTTGCTTTTTGAATATTTGATATTTTTTAAATTTTTTAAGGATTGGTGGGATGCTCAAATACACGTACGAGGTTTCCCAATTTGGTTAGGATATATTCCCAAGGTGATGTTGGCCGTTGTAATCACCTTAATGGATGAGGCTTATTTCAAAATCGCCTTATGGTTAAACGATAAAGGTAATTTAAGTTTTTATTCCTTCTAGTACTAAAGTTAACTTTTTCTTATTATCTATTTATTTCAAATAAACTACTACTTTTCCAAATTCTAGCATTGCATGGTATTTAGAATAAAGAAATCTTTATTCCTAGTTATTTAGTAACGAATTACTATATAGGTGAAATCACGAAATGTACTCAAAATCAGCTTTGTTTAAATCTTTTAAAATCATTTTTTTACTTGATATTATTTCCAAATCTTGTACATATTCGAAACATGATTAAAATCAAACATTTTTATTTAAATTTTTTTTGTTGAAACTGTATTTTATCCGTCCACTATTTTAGAATAGTTTCTAAGTTCTGTTAGAATAGTGGTACTTATTGTTGGCGTGTTTTCCTCACGCTGCTGCCAGAGAATTACCGTCTTGAAACCAAGTATGAGAATCACCTGATCGGAAAAGTGGCTTTGGTTTGTATATTTCCAGTTCATGTGTCTGTTTTATTTAAAGTAGTTCATTTCGACTAAATCAATATTTTGATGTAGACGAACCCATTTGTGTTGTGTTTAATTAAAATTATAATAATAGATTTATATTAAAAAGATGTTTCAAAAATAATAATCAAATGATTATTTAGATTGTATAATTTGTAAATAGATTTATTATAAAAATTTTATTAATTATCAATCAATCAAAATTGCATGAAATCAACAATCCTTTTCGCTTCCACTTTATCAGCTTAGTTTAATGCACTCAAAAGAATCTTATACAATCAAAAGAAAAAAGAATTAATCTCTTTTTTTAGTTTCAATTCATCAACTCGTTCATGTCCCTCTTCTACATCGCTTTTTATCTACAAGATCAAGCAAGATTGAAAGAGGTAAAAGTTAAATTAAATTATTTTGTTGTTTCAATTTTTGTAATTTTAGCAACTTGCCGCTTTATTAATTTCACGACAAGTAATCGGTAATTTAAAAGAATCTGCTTTACCATACATGTTGGAACATTTAAAATTGGCCAAAATGAGTTTCGATCTTTGGGGCGCGTTAAGTCCAACGAGTTCATCCAGACCACCTCCGGGTGAAGTGCAAGAACCGGAATCTGATAGTCACAAAGACGGTGATACACCAGAAGGGGTTACAAGTAAACGAAGTATGAGTCAAGCTGAGTTAGAAAGTTCTTTGTTTAAGGTAAATGAAATAATTTTATAAACAGAATAAAATTGATTTTGTATTTGTAGTATGATGGAACATTTTCTGAACATCTCGAAATGACGATGCAATTAGGATACGTTATTTTATTTTCATCTGCGTTTCCACCGGCTGCTTTATGCGCAATGTTTAATAATTTTATTGAGATAAGAAGCGATGCTTTTAAATTGGCTTATGTTTGTCAGAGGCCGTTTGGACAACGTGTACCAAATATTGGAACTTGGCAAGTAAGTAACAAAAATAATTAAATATTCTGTTCACTTTTTAATTTTTTAATTTAATGAGGGGTAGCAAGCTTAACAGATGTTTTGGGTTATGGTAGTCTTTTTAAACCTTAGGTGAAATAGATAATTGTATGTTGATCATTTCTGATGTCTCAGATGATCACTCTGTGAAAAGTGTATGCGAGAATTTAAAGCATCGAAAAACTTCCACCTGAATGGTGTGTACAGCTTCGTTCCTATTTTGGTATGCATGAAGTATTATCTGCACAGTGTCAGATAACCTTACAAATTCATGCCCTGATCGGTATCTTTTCCAGAAAAGAGCATCTCGTACCTGACATAGCTATAAAACTTCATCTGATATTATAATATCAGATAAAGACATATTAAAGTATAATTATACTTTATTATGTGTTATGTCTTCATCAAGGCAATATTGCTCAAAATCGTTCGATGTAAATGCTGTTCCTCTATCTGAAATAATAGTCTCAGGATTTCCAAACACACTTCTTTGCAATTCAAGTTTATCGATCATTTCTTTTTCGATGTTGTTTTGGTTGGTTATATCCACATAAACTTTGTAAAAGAATCAATGGCAACAAATAGGTATTTGTATCCCTTTCCCTTTGTCTTCATCATTGGACCTAAATGATCCACATGATATGTTTGCAGAGGAGCATCGCCTTTATCAATAGAATTCAGATAACCTTCTTGCTTACCCAACTTCCGGTCGGAAAGAATACAAAGTACACAATTGCATATAACTCTTCGAATTTTATCCTCCAGTTGCGGAATGTAGTATTCTCGTCCAATCAAATCTTTTCTCTTCTGTATATCGAAATGACCATTCTCGTGCGCATTCTTAATAATTTGATATTGCATAGTAGTAGGTACCACTATACGTTGTACCCATTTTCATTTTTATGCAGTATGCCTCTACTTAGGTTGTAGTTATCATAGGGTTGACTTTCGAGTATTTTTGTTATAGCTTTGATTATCTTCTCGTTGTCAGATGCAGACCAATTACAAGTCATGGAAAGATCTTGTTTTATAACTCTGTATATGATATAAATTGGGATTTCATATCGCATGATGATTTGACTGCAAATCAAAAGTTGGATAAATTTCATGAACTTATCCTTCATGCATTTCATAGCGCATTTCCGGAAAAAATAATTGTGCAAAGTAATAAGAAATGCACAAGCTGGTTTTCTGCAGATCTCAAAGGCATGAGGAATCGCCTGCATTTCTTAAGAAATATTCATAATGCCACAGGTTGTGAGAAACTAAAACGAGAACTTAACTTTCTAAGAAAAAATTATAGAGACAAGATAAAGGATGCTAAAGTTAGATATAATGATGAGATTTTAAAACAAAAAAAATATTCATGTAAGTATATGTGGAAAATGGTGAACAGTCATCGAATAAGCAAGAAAGGTAATACTAAAGCAATGTTTGACCCAAGCGAAGTAAATGATTACTTTATAAATGTTCCCCAAGATCTTTTTAATAAAATTCAGCTGGTAATATCACTGTACCGCCTGGGAAATTCCTCCAGGAGCCGGTCGGTTTAATTGAGGTTCGGGATATAATCTGTTCTTTAAAAAATACTTTTTCTAGGGATGTATACGGATTAAATGTTGTAATATTAAAGCTGATAAAAGATGTAATATCATCGCCTTTGACAAAATTAATCAACCAATGCTTTGGTAACTCCTTTCTTTAAGAAAGGTGATCCTCTTGTAATAGAAAATTATCGACCAATCTAACTCCTTCCTGTATTCCCAGAAAATTTATAAAAAATCATAAAGAAAAGAATTGTCGATTTCTTTGAAAATAATAACTTGTTCGTTTCACGTCAATACGGATTTCGTCAGAATCGTGGCACGGGACACGCGATTATGGATTTTGTACAACACGCAACAGACTGTTTTGAGAGAGGCGAGTATATTACAACTACGTTCTGCGACCTCAGCAAAGCCTTTGATTGTGTGAACCATAATTTATTAATACAGAAGCTGAGTAGATATAACTTTGGTGACAGTAATATTAAGATGATTCAATCGTACCTTGGTGGCAGAAGACAAATAGTCTGTTGTAATGATAGCTATTCTACATCTGACAAGGGTCAGTGTTGGGGCCTCTACGTTTCCTCGTTTATATAAATGACTTGCCTGCTTCAGTATCTAAGTCTCCAATCATATACTATACTAACGACACTACTTTAATCAGCAGACATAAAATCCTCATTTATGCTGTTGCAATAAATCGGGTATCGCGCTCTGAGGTTGAGGAGTGGTTTGCGTGAGGACGGCCTAAATATGAATTCCAACAAAACAGCTGAAGCTGTCTTTACACTGAGAGGCGTTCAGCCAGATCTGATGGGTGAGCAATTTGTAGATTGTTTGGGTATTCGTTTGGACCCCACATTGAAATGGGAGCAGCATGTGAGTATACTTTGCGGAAGGCTGAGCAGCAACATTTTTGTGTTACGCATTTTGGGTGGCAATGTATCGGGACCGGAGTTGAGAACTGCTTACTTTGCACTGTGTCAATCACTATTATCATATTCTCTGTTGGCCTGGGGGAACTGCCCGGGTTGGTCTAGGGTTTTTCGGCTGCAACGACGCGCCATTCGTGTCATATGTGAGCTAAAGTAACGAGAAGAGTGCCGTGAATTTTTTATAGATGAGAATCATACATGAGATCTCTGTTGTATTTACATAACAATGTAGATAAATATACCGCCCACAGAGATATACACAGTTACAGAACCCGTAATAATTATAAACAAAAACCTAAATTTTGCAGACTGTCTAAGTCACAGAAAGGAGTATATTTTACTGCGCTCAAGTTTTATAATAAATTACCTTTAACAATTACACTTTTACCTGTGAGCAAGCTTACAACATTGATAAAGCAATTTCTGCTGTTGAGAGATTTCTATTCGTATTCGGAGTTTCTTGAATATGATTTTTTTAAAAGGGATTTTGTGGCAATGGGCGTCGGTCATGACAACATCAAATCATAGAATAATGATCTACATGTGATTTTACTATGTATTATGTGCTTTGTGCTTTTTTCTCTTTGTAAGTTTTTTTTCTATATGACGAGTGTAAAAAATGTATATTTTTGATGCAGAAATAAATATTATTATTATTATTGTGCAATCTGTAATTTTTCTAGTGTACTCCTTTGAATCATCATGGTTATTGGCTTTTTGCTCTATGCGTCACAGTGTTTCATTCGTAAACCTGGTCAGTGTTGTATAACATAGTTAAACTCTTCCAACAATAAAGCCCATCGAGCTACTCTAGAACAATCTGTTACTATTTTTAACGGTATTCCAAGTAGGTAAACACGTAATTTGTTCAAAGAATCTACAATGGCCAAAACTTCCAATTCGTAACTGTGGTATTTTCTTTGTGCATCATTTGTTTCTCTGCTCCAATAATAGACAGGGCGCAGTTCAACATTTTCACCACTTCTCTGTAATAATATCGCTCCGTAATAATAATCCGTCTTGACTTGCATCAGCGTGTAACTCTGTTTCATTATTATAATTAAAAATTCTTAGTACGGGTTCTTTACACAAAAGTCGTTTTAAAAGACGTACACTCTGCAATTCCAAAATGAAACTGATTGTTACCCTTCAAGAGATCTGATAGAGGTTTTGCTATCAACGCATAATTTTGGATGTACTTACTGAAGTAACCAGTCAGACCCAAAAAGCTATGGGGCAATATTATGGAGGATAAAAATATGAACGCCTGGTACAGTCGAAAGCATGAAGCGTTACACTTTGGAAGTCTTTACCTCGATGACGATTGTAATAAGAACGGTTCTGATATCAATGTATAAAACTTCACAAGCCCTCGACAGCACAATAACTAAATCAAACTTTTAAACACAGTAATATTTATTTTAACTAAAATAATATTTAATTAAAATATAACCTGCGGGGATTTTTTGCAAAACTTTCAACCACTTTATCATTCAAATTATTTAGGTTTTTATTTATTATAGCTCTGTGTACACTCATCATGGCCAGACCATTAAGGCGATCTTCTGCCATGGTGCTTCTTAGCCATGTTTTTAGTCTTCTGAGGCTGCTAAAGGATCGCTCTACTGTACAGGTCGTGCATGGTAAAGCGATCAAAATTTTTAATGCTTTTTCCGTTTCGGGAATGAAGGAATTTGTTTCTTTTAGAACATCAACAACTGTAAGATTTGTTAGATTAAGCCTATCGTGCCACAATTGCCGCCAAAGTTCGATTTCATTCTTTATGTTCGGTAAATCATAAAACTGGGCATTAGATTCACATGTTTGTTTCAGATTTTCAGTTGTCATCTTTTGCATTTGCGCCGGGTGTAACTTAGATAATGCGAATGATGGCGTGTTTTCTTCAACAAAACGTACTTCAAGGGAGGTGATAATTGAATCCAAGTATGGTATTACTAAAGACTTTTTCCAGTATTCTGAAGGGCTTTCTGCTGGATGATTGCTTCTATGACGTTGTTTCCCCGTAATACGCGGCATTGATGTAATGTCCTCCTCCAGTCCGACTTTCTCCATAACAGCAGTAGCTTCCTTTATAATTTCGTCTGTCACTTTTTCCAGATTTTCACGGTGGTTTTTAATTAAAAGTAAAATCCTTTTAACGTGTTCCGAGGCTTTGACCACGTCCAAAGCTACAGATTGGAGTACGTTGACAACGGGTTCCATCAAAGCCGAGTATTTGGCTACCAACATAATCCCGAGAATGAAAGAAATTCTGGAAGTAGCCGCATGAAGTTGGAAGGCACTTTTCCGAGTTGCACTATTTCCTTCCTGAGATAATGTTTGTAAGGCTTCCAGAATTACCGGAAGATTTTCTTTAAAAACTCTGATGGTTTTGTGTTTCTCACTCCATCTTGTCTCACAAAGTCTGGAAATATTAGGTATCAACTTCCTCCTCAAAACTGATTCCCGAAAAAAGTTTATAGTATCTTTGGTGGTTCCCATGGCATTTCTAATTTTAGGAAGTGAATTTAGATCATTGATAACTAGATTCAGTTTGTGGGACGAGCAATGAATGTTGGTGTATTTTTTGCGTAAGATCGCTTGTACCCCTCCGTCTTTTCCTGACATCGTTGAACAACCATCAAAACCAACGCATTTATTTATATTCAGATCTTCTTTTGTCAAAAACTCATCTATGCTATGTGCAATCGATTTCGCATCCAAATCTTTTAGCTCAATGAATCCGACAAACATTTCTTGGATTTGCTGTGTTTCTTCATCAAAATATCGCATCCCAATCGATAGTTGTTTAGTGCCAGAAATATCAGCTGTTTCGTCTGCTAGCACACTATATGCTGCTGCTTCGTTCACTTTTTTCATAATATCAGCCTTAATAACGCTTCCACAAATACCAGTAGTTTCATTTTAAATATCCACTGAACGGTAGCTTGCATTCTTTTTCCCTTGCTCAATGTGTTTCTTTAAAATCAAATCTCCCGCGTCAATTCGCAGCCTGAATAAATCCTCGAGAATACCTTCATCATAATGTTTAGCTCTCAGTGCTAAGTCGTGTGACCCGCAAAACGTAATGCAGGAAATAATAGATTTTATAATTTTGCGATTTTCTTCAATAATTCCCTGGGAATATTTGTTCAGTTGCAAATCGACAGGCACACCTTCGAGAAAAGATTTTGCAGCTTTCAATGCTTCCTTATGGAAGTGGGTTTCAATGTGCTTTTTGCATTACTCGTGAATATCTTTGAACTTACAAAAGGGCCTTATAGTAAATGATCCCAATATGCCTCTAAATGAATTTAGATTTGGTGGGAACAACGTACAATATTTACAAAATGCTCCTTTTTGGCGCCTGGAATATACCAACCATGGAGAGTATGTTTCCAACCAAGAATAATTAAATTTTCTCTTTAAATGTTTTGCATCTTCCGCAAAGTTATAGGTCGCGGAAGAGGACCAACAGTTTTCAATCAATTCCTTCTTCTTTTCGGTTGATAACATGTGTGCCCGTCCAACATATCGCCCGATATCATTTTCATTGCAGTCATCGTCATCCATCAATGAATCAGGATTCGGCGCCAGAGCCAGATATCTAGAGGAACTTGGTCTAGGTAGTTCCTGCGGCTGAATATAACCTGTTGTGGTTGTGGTGACCGATGAAGACACATGTGATATTGTCGTTATTTTGTCCTGTTCATCGCTGTCACTACTTGATCCATCAGTTTTTTTTTTCGTTTCAAACTTCCTGCAAAACAAAACGCTTTGATAAAACTTTATGTAATTCATTAAATTTTTACGGGAGAGCAGTTTTGTTCAATTACTTATAAACATTATCTCAGGAAGCGTCTGTTTTTATTTGTATTTAATTAAACCACAAATATAATTAAATAAAATAAAAATACTAGCTCTAAGTCCAAGATTAAAGCAGTACATAACTTACCAAAAAACTTTCTGATGTCCATTTTGATAAGATAATGAATGGAGACACACTCAGAAACTTCACAACTCAACACTGAGATGATGAGATTTTATTATTTAATAAATATAAATCAATATTGATTAAGACAGGCAAGCCGGTAGTCTTATAATCGCTTTCCAATTCGCTTGTTTAGCTTGTTTCGTTGATCGCTTCCAATTAAAAAGTGACTCGCTCGCTTTACTTACGTCTTTATATACCCAAACGAACATCATACTAGAATGTACGGTAACATTCTACCTGGTCTAGGTCTAGTAACTGCTACCGAATTCCAGAGAGTTCAGTGAACAAGCGGCATCTAGCGTCAACTAGCAATACTAGGTTTTACAAGGATTGTAGTCGATTTATTCAACTGTAGGTGTTTCTTATGAACATTTACAGATGGCATTGTCCACAAAACCAATTATAATTGTATGTTCGTAACAACAACTTTTAACTTCTACTTTAGGTATGCCGTATACAAATTATACAAAACTAACGTGAATGCTGGTGAACGGCTGTCGTAGAAAGAAATACAATGCACACACACACCATACCTACCTCCTACCTACATATTTTTACACTGTTTAATGACCTTGCGTGTTGGCAAATCTGATATAGTCGTGATGAAAATGGCGGCGATTTTAAAAACAGATGTCAAAATCTTAATGTTATTCTGAATATTTCAATACTTTCTACAATATACATTAAACCTTGTGAATTTATTTACGTTTTGTCATGCGATGCGGAATTTATTAATAGGTAAGGATTTAAGGAAGTCAATTGCTCGCACTTTGGTCGCTTTGCGGCCAGGTACATTTGATCTCAAGGGGGGGGGGGGGGGGGGGGGGGGGGGGGGCGGGGGGGGGGGGGGGGCCTGCGCCCTTGGATATCATCCATATAAAGTAGTAGCGTTCCGTCTTGTAACAACTCTCTAAGTATGTTGTTAAAATAACGTTGAAGAACTGTTGGACAAATAGACAATCCTAATTATTCTTTCTTTTAACCATTCGTCAATTTGTTTGTCAACTTCACACCTTCCGGAATGAGAAAGTCTTCTTGGATGTTGATATACAGGAATATCGTCTTTCAAAATTATTTTAGTTTGTATACTATTAGTTACTCGATTAAATCCTCTTTTGGAATTGTAATCTTGAATCAATAACATGTTGTTTACTTGAAAATTATCAATTTCCAATTCTTGATTCACTTCAAGATTTTTTACTGCAACACTATTATGATTGATTGTCAACGTAATGGACTGGTATCGTACCAGTCGAGACGCAACCGTTGACGTCTCGCCATTTTGAGCCGCCAACACGCGCCGCATTATCGAATTCACTCGAATTTAAAAACACTTGAAACAGTTCCTGACTGTCGGACGTCGCGGCTAGCCGCAGACGCTGGACGTTGCAACGAAATCCCACGTTAACACTGTTCAAGATAGGCTTGCCAGTAATTAAATCCATAGGTATGTAATCATCACTAATTACATGTATCTCAGTAATAAAATCGCAATCGTCAACATAATAATAATAATAATAATAATAGGACTTTATTTCCCACAGGTACCACCCAGTTACAGGAAAAAAAAATATATAACATCACAATATTTAAATTAACTAAATGAAAAAGATATAGCTATAAGCAAAAATACAAACTAATATAACCTAATAAACTAATCGTAATCATAACTACTAACAATCCACTGCATGCCGAAATGATCCAAAGTTACCGCAACCACCGTGTTCAAGGAATCAAAAAACATATCGCAATGCGGCGATACCTGATTGCCGTAATCGGACATTAACGAGACAGGAGATTTTCGTAAAGTGTTACTATTACTACGGCAATTATAGAACGTGAGGGGACAGCGTGCCTTGAGACGCGGTACAAGAAAGGATAACCTTTCCAACAACCAGCCGCAATCAATATCATAATGCAACAGTTTATGAATAAATTTAACTATGTAAACAACTCTGCGCTGTTGTAGTGAAAGAAAACCAAACCGCGAAAGGAGAAACGCGTAATCTGCACCCCTAGGCGGGTAAACACGATCCAGTCGAAAGCATAGGTACTTTAAAAATGTCTTTTGTATAGATTCAAGCGCGTTCGCGTAAAACTGATAGAACGGATACCAAACAATTACCGCATACTCTAACCGCGATCTAATCAACGCAAAATACAACGTACATAAACATCTGATGGACAAACCCTTACAGTTTCGAACAATAAACCCGTAAATTTTATAACAATTAGCAACTAAGTTAAGAATGTGTTCGTTAAAAGTCAGTCCACTGTCAAACAGCACCCCAAGGTCAGAGCACTTACGTTCGGACATCAACGGTTGATTGGCCAAGTAATATGCACAGTCAATTGTGTTTACTTTTTTAGAAAATGTCATGGTAAAACATTTAGAAATATTAAGTGATAAACGGTTGCTAAGGCACCAATGCTCAACACGAATCAGGTTTTTCTGCAAGCGTTCACAATCGCTGAGTTCCCCAACAGCCGAGAATAACTTCAAATCATCCGCGAATAGCAGCTTCTCACAATCCAAGATCTCGGATACGTCATTAATAAAAGCCAGGAACAGCAATGGACCGAGGTTGGATCCCTGGGGAACCCCTGAAGTTGGAGAAAATCCTCTGGAAGTGAAGCCGCCGTAATTAACAAACTGCTGCCGACCTAGCAAATAAGATTTCATTAACGACAACAGTGGGGCACTTAATCCAAAGTTACTCAGCTTTTTCAATAAGATAAAGTGATCCAGCTGATCAAACGCCTTCCGAAAGTCGAGATACACAGCATCTACCTGCCCTCTAGCGTCGATTACATCAGCAACAAATTGGGCAAAGCATGTCAGATTGGTGACAGTGGATCGACCACAAACAAATCCGTGTTGGACTGGGCTTATGTACTTGCTTAAATGATATGAGATGTGCTTGAAAAGAACGCTTTCAAAAGTCTTCGAGAAACCACACAGCAGCGATATAGGTCTGTAATTCACAATCTCAGCAGGGTTGCCCTTCTTCAAAATTGGACAGACGTATGACTCTTTCCATAACGACGGAAAGGTAGAAGTAGACAGGACCAGATTGAAAATCGAAAGCAATGGGGCGGCCAGAATTGAAGCACAGTCCTTCAGTAAAAAGCTCGGTATCCCATCAACTCCAGCAGTAAGAGTATTCTTTGTACGCTTCAGCGCATCCTCAACCTCCTCCAAGCTGAAGCTCTCCACTGACAAACAAAGACTATAATCGGGTAAATCAAACTCGACAAAAACAGGATCAGATTGAATATAAACAGACTCAAAATAATCAGCAAAAGCATCCACAATACTTTGACCCGAACTGAATTCCAGGTTTCCATTCGTCATAAGGCCTGGAATGCGAGTACCGCCCTTCCGTGACCGAACATAGGCCCAGAAGGTACCGGGATCAGAAATCAAAGATCGCTCAATATCGTGCATGTACGCATTATATGCATCGGTAATGAGGTGTTTCGATAGACATCTGTAGCGTTTAAATTCATTCAGGCAATACAGTGAACCAGTACGCTTATGCCTTGCGCGCATATTCTCCTTCATGCGAATACAATCCTTTACCTCCTTCGTGAACCAAGCAGGCCAACGACGATTCGCAGAATCTCTCACAGTTTTAGGCACTGCTAAATCAAAAACACCGTGTAGCTTGTTATAAAGAAGCCGACATGCATCATCTACCACTCCAATACCATCCAGGTCCGACCAATTCACCTCACCCAACATCCGATACAACAAAGGATAGTCTGCACGCTTAAAGTTATAAGTGGGTAGGCCACAATGCTTAAACATAGAAACATGGGGATTATAATCCAGAACAACCGCTAAAGCGGGATGATGGGAATCCTCAGCAAGCAACTAATCGAGATCGCGAGTGACTGCGCAGCTCGTATTGGCAAAGATCAGATCAAGTAAACGATCGTTGATGTTCACAATTGAATTGAACTGACGAAAATCATGGAAATGACGGAAATTTGTTAAGGTCGTTTTAAATCTATCATTGGTACCAATGAAAGCATAGGAAGGGACATTAAAATCACCAAGAAGAACAACGCATTCATTAGCCAGATAGTCAAACGAGTTAAACGTGTCAAAAAATAGTTCAAATGCATCAAAAGTGACAGAAGGTGGTATATATAAAGCAAATACATATATTATTTTCCCACGTACACCCTGAATCTTGACTCCTACTAAATCAATTACTGGTACCACTCTAGATAAATCAGAGAGATCAAGCTGACTTGCTTTTAGGGTATTCTTAAGACAAATCAAAACGCCACCCCCCCTAGACAGGCCATGTGCAGCAAAATTACGATCCCTCCGAAACGTAATCCAATTATCGGGACAAAATTCAGCGTCAAAAATATCATCGGATAGCCATGTCTCCGACAAGGCCACAACATCAAAACAAGACTCACACAATGAATTCAGAAGAGTAGGTGTCTTCGTACGAACACCTCTGACATTTTGGTAATAACAAGACAAGACATTATAACTGGGTGGTATATTCAGTTTAAAATATTTTTTACGATTTTCGGGGTGCCATTGGTATAGCAACAATGCATTCTTCCTTTAAATTTTCCTATAGTTTTAATAGCATTAGTTCCTATAGACTTAATTTGTACTGGATTTAAGTCCAACTGCGGTGAACCCATTCGAATATATTCGCTTGCTTTTAATATATTTAAATCACTTCCGGTGTCTACCAAACCTTGAACCTCACCATTTCTGCTTTTGTCTCTTGAACTACATAACTTCTTTTCGCCCGTCGTTGATCGTCTTCATTTCATTTATTTTCAGTATTGCATTGATAAGCAATGCGTCCATATTTGTTACATTTGAAGCAGTTACTGCCTTTTTCTTTGTCATTACAATTCTTAGATAGATGTCCCTTTCTTCCACAATTAAAACATCTCAATTGATTGTTTTGTCTCGTTTCGCATTGTTTGCTTTAAACGGTTTATCTTTTTTTTCTTGTCTTTCTTTTTGTTGTTTGATTTTAATTTTTTCATACAACTTTAACTTTTCTTTGAATTCTTTTAAAGATCTTGCTCCGTATAAAATAGATTTGTTCACTTCATCATCAACTATTCCCTCTATTACATATTCAATGAAAGCGTCTTCTTCTAATTGTTCTGGAGCAGCGATCTCACTTGTTATTAATTAATTTATTAATACTATTAACAATTAAACTTTCATATGACTAACTAATTTCACTACCTTCAACACAACACGTTTTTACTCTTTGCTTGTTGTTTTGTCTGGTGTTTTTGTTTTTTATGACTTAAAGTAATATTTCGTTATTTTTTAGTTGTAAGTTGGCAGCGAAATAAAAATGGACACTTCCTGTCGAATGAGAAAAGGTGTTAGGTGCGTTTTAGTTATCCTTTAGAAAAAAAACCTAAATCTGCGAATGTCACTTAATTTAACCCCTC
Organism: Onthophagus taurus; assembly: GCF_000648695.1. NCBI lineage: Eukaryota > Metazoa > Arthropoda > Insecta > Coleoptera > Scarabaeidae > Onthophagus > Onthophagus taurus. The sequence continues at coordinate 21,026 of NW_019280687.1, forward strand.
GTCTGTAAACCTGGGTATTTCGTGTCCGAACTACAACTGTTTAGGCAAATAATTTCTATAAAAAATATGTATGTTAAAATAAATTTTTCGATAATTTTATGATTGATTTATCAAGTTGAAGGTTTCGAACATTATCACGAATTGTTTATAAAATTTTTTGAGTGCATTAAAAGGATGAAAAACGGCCGAACCCACCTTTACAGACGGAAGGTGCTAAAAAACCGTTTACAGACGAAGGGTTAAAAACAAGAAAATAAAGAAATACAGTTCATTTCAAAATAATTAGCATACAGAACACAACATTTGGTCCTTCGAGCGAAGATTATCGAAAATTAAGTGATATCAACATTGTGGTTAGGTTACATCAACCAACAAGTTTCGACGCGTCGCTCTTTGTTGGTGACGTCATTACGCTGAATGGGAGGGCAACACACGCTAATATTAAACAACGGCAATACAGGTTCGTGTCCTTTATATTTGGTCCATCCTTTTAATCCCTTTCACGAGTACAAATCGATGCGATGGAACAATTAGTAAAGAAGCGCGCCGTAATAAAATCACAAGTTACACGATTCGGTTCATTCGTAGACGAGGTACAATTGGGTAATAAAAACATCGCGGAATTAAAAACACGATTAAAACGATTAGAAAAATTATGGGACGAATTTGATAACATACAAACGGAAATCGAAGAAAACGAAAAAGGTGACGAACAAAGTCATTCAACGGAACGCGAAACGTTTGAAAATAAATACTTTGAGGTTATTTCTCGCGCTGAAGAAATTACCGAATTAAATAAATCAGTCAACAAGACAACAATCGTCGATACTTATTCACAATTTTCGGCTAATTTACCATCTTTGAATCTTCCTCAATTTAAAGGATCATACGAAGAATGGTTGAGATTTTTCGAATTGTACAAATCGCTCGTACATGACAATGCAAAGTTAAATAAAATTCAGAAATTTTATTATTTACAATCTTGCTTGAAAGATGACGCTTTACGAATTATAAATTCACTCGAAATATCAGAAGCAAATTATGACGTAGCTATTGAGCTATTACGCGAAAGATATGAAAATAAAAAGGTTTTGATACGGAATCACGTAAAAAACATTTTTGAGCTACAACCACTGACCCGAGAGTCGCACGTTAACTTAAGAAAACTTATCGACAATTTTCTAAAAGATTTTCGTTCTTTACAAACATTAGGTGAGCCAGTACAACATTGGGATACACTTTTAATACATATTGTATCAATAAAATTAGATAAGCAAACACAACGGGAATGGGAAACTCATTCAAAAAACATTACCACGCCGAAATTGGATCAATTTTTAAAAGTTTTAAAAGAAAAATGCCAACTTCTTGAATCATTAGACGGTAAACTTGCAAATAAATTCAATGAACGTACAAACGAAAAGGTATCAATGCATATTACTTCAAATAACGAAAAAACAGCCTTTTTGTCTTGCACTTTTTGCAAAAACAATGATCATTTTACATTCAAATGCGAAAAATTATTAAAATTACCTATTAACGAACGTTACAACGAACTAAAAAAGAATAACATATGCACAAATTGCCTAAAATCCGGTCATACTCCTAATAAATGCAACAGCAAAAGTTGTCAAATTTGTCAGAAACGTCATAATACTATTTTACATGACAAAAATTTTCATTTACGTCAAAGACAAGCTACTAATATTAAAGCACACGTTAGTCGAAGCGAAATATCAAAAATTGATCACGATACCAAACAAAGTCGTTGGAGCGACGACGAACAAGAAAACGATGAGAAACCGCCAATCACTATGACATCACAAAGTTATATTCCTAAAACAAGACAAATAATTTTGCCAACTGCTATTATTAATGTTTACAATAAGCACGGAGAATTCGTTAAATGTCGTGCGTTGCTGGATTCGGGCAGTCAATCAAATTTTTGCACCAAATTTCTGTTCGATAAATTGCAGTTAACGGGAAAAGATATAGCTGCACCTGTTTCCGGTATTAGCCAAAGCATTTGCAACATAACTTGTAAAACAGAGACAATTATTAAATCGGCAGACTGTTCCTATCAAAACAAATTGGAATTTCTTGTTGTCGACAACATTACTGGTAGCTTACCACAAGCTTCGTTCGATACATCGAATCTTAGAATTCCTAGTGATTTAAAATTAGCTGATCCCAGTTACAACGAAACAAACGAAATTGATGTTTTATTGGGATGCGAAATATTTTACGACTTAATGAAACCAGATCAGCTAAAGTTGGGAAAGCACGGTCCTATATTACAAAATACAAAGTTAGGTTGGATAGTTGCCGGACCCATGTTAGGAAAAATAAAACAGAAAAACGAAACAAGATGTTTTTTGGCAACCGACAATTTACACAAGCAGAGCGAACGTTTTTGGGAAATTGAAAATATTGAAATTGCAAACTCTAAATTGTCAAAAGAGGAAATGGAATGTGAGTTGAACTTTCGCGAAGAGTTTTAACGTGACGAAACAGGACAATTTACAGTTAAATTGCCTTTACGAGATAATCACATATCATTAGGAGATTCTTTTGATATAGCAAAAAACAGACTAATTTCGTTAGAAAGAAAACTAGCAAAAAATTCAAATTTACGGCAGGAGTATAATAATTTCTTAAAAGAATATGAGGATTTAGGCCACATGACTCTTACTTCCTTCGATAAGTGTGATAATGACATTGTAATTTATTTGCCTCACCATGCTGTGATAAAACATACGAGTAGCACTACTAAAGTAAGAGTGGTATTTGATGCTTCAGCGAAGACGACATCAGGCTTAAGTTTGAATGACGTTTTAAAGGTTGGCCCAAAAATCCAGAGTGATTTGTTCGATATAGTTGTTAGAATGAGAATGCACCCGATAGTGATAACCGCAGACGCAGAAAAGATGTACAGAATGATCCTTATTCATAAAACACAAAGAGATTTTCAAAGAATATTATGGCGATACGACCCTAATGATGAAATAAAACCGTATCGTTTGAACACAGTTACTTACGGCACGTCTAGTGCATCATTTTTAGCAACACGTGTTTTACATCAGGTTGGCTTGAATTGTAGAAATTCTAACGCAGTAGCTTCTAACATCATATTACGGGATTTTTACATGGATGATTTGATAACTGGTTCTCATGATTGGCAAGAAGCATTGAAAATTAAAGATGAACTTGCTAGTATATTGGCGAAATCGGGCTTTAAATTAAGAAAATGGCAATCGAACGATAGCAGGGTTCTACACAATGAGAACAACCAGCTAGACAAATTTCAGATTAACGACGGAACTGAGACGAGAGCGTTGGGAATTGTTTGGCATCCACGAGAAGACACTTTACATTACAGTACCGATTTTGAAATTAAAAATGACAAAATTACCAAACGGGTTATATTATCACAGGTGGCGCGAATATTCGATCCTTTGGGTCTCATTAATCCATGTATTATGAAAGCTAAGCTAATTTTACAAGAATTGTGGCAATTACAAAGCGATTGGGATGATGAAATTCCGGACTGTTTAAAACAAAAATGGTCAAATTTTATTAAAAGCATCAAAATGATAAGCAAAATAGCAATACCAAGACCGGTTATTGTAGCAAAGGTGGTGTCAATTACATTACATGGATTTTCCGATGCTTCGCAGGTCGCTTACGGTGCATGCATTTACGTTTGTTCGAGCAATGATAATGGCGAAAAATCATCTCATTTGATTTGTTCAAAATCCCGAGTCGCACCTATTAAACAAATATCGATAGCTCGATTGGAATTATGCGGAGCATTTTTGCTTGCTCAATTGATGTCAAAAATTAAATCAATAATGTTAACAAATGAAAAAATACAAATAAAAAATGTTTATTATTGGACAGATTCAAGCATTGTTCTTTCGTGGCTGAATTCTGAATCGCATAAATGGAAAATTTTTGTGGCTAATCGCGTCGCGGAGATACAAAGATTGACAGAGCGCGAAATGTGGAAACATGTTCCAACAGCTGATAATCCAGCAGACTTTGTTTCACGCGGTCTTAATCCCGACGAATTGCAAAATAAAGAATGTTGGTGGAAAGGTCCCGAATGGATAACATTAGAAGAAACGCATTGGCCCCAGAACCACACGGTAACGATAGACGACGTACCTGAAGCTCGAAAGCAAAATATTAATTTTTCATATTTGATAGTGAATGACTTCGATATATGTACCCGCTATTCAACATTTTTAAAATTACAACATGTTATGGCATACCTACTTCGTTTTGTAAACAACATAAGATCAGAAACTAAATTAAGCGGTTTACTTTCTTTGGAAGAACTAAATAATGCTACAATAAAACTATGCAAAATTGTGCAAAACCAATCTTTTACACAAGAAATATCTCTTTTGCAACAAGGAAAAATGGTTCATAAACAAAGTAAATTAGTATGCTTAAATCCATTTTTAGATAACAATAACTTAATTCGTATAGGAGGACGTTTAAGGCACTCCGAATTATCTTATGATGAGAAGTTTCCAATAGTTTTACCTGCAAAACATCATTTTGTCAAATTAATTGTTAAGTATTATCATCATAAATACTTACACGCTGGTCCACAATTCGTTTTATCCCGTATTAGAAGTAAATTTTGGCCACTGGATGGTAGAAATACCGTACGTAGATATTTGAGAAATTGTACAACTTGCTTCAGAGTCAAACCGTTAAATGTTGATCAATTGATGGGCGATTTACCAGATTTCAGAGTAACACGTACACGACCATTTGCAGCAATCGGTTTAGATTATGCAGGTCCATATTTAATAAAAGATAGTAAGAGTAGAAGTCGTGTGGAACTTAAGGCTTATTTATGTATATTTGTCTGCTTGGCTACAAAAGCTGTACATTTGGAACTGGTAACACAACTGACCTCAGAAGCTTTCATGAACGCCTTTAAACGTTTTGTATCGCGCAGAGGACTTTGCAGGACTGTTTATTCAGATAATGGAACCAATTTCGTTGGCGCTAATAATGATTTAAAGAACTTATATAACCTTATTAAAGAGACAGCTAAGGATGAAAATTATTATTCATACTTTGTTGACAATCAGATAACATGGCACTTTATCCCACCAAGGTCTCCGCATTTCGGTGGTCTTTGGGAATCGGCAGTGAAATCTTTTAAATTCCATATTAAGAGAGTTTTAGGTGAAACTAAATTAAATTTTGAACAATTTTATACGTTGCTTACTCAAATTGAAGCAATCCTAAACTCTCGTCCAATATTACCTTTATCCTCTGACCCCACGGACCTAGAACCGCTTACACCTGGACATTTTTTAATTGGCCAACCACTACAAGCAATACCTCAAGAGAACGTTGTCGACGTACCAACCAACCGTTTAAACAATTTTAAACAACAGCAACAATTGTTGCAAAGATTTTGGCGTGTTTGGAATCATGAATACCTACATACCTTACAACAACGTTCAAAATGGACGCGCAATAATCATGACGTCCAGATTGTAACCATGGTTTTGTTGAAAGAGCAAAACCTACCTCCACTGCAATGGCGTTTAGGTCGTATAGAAGAACTATATACCGGCCAGGACCATATAGTGCGCGTAGTGTTAGTACGGACAAGAAACGGCATGGTAAAACGTGCCGTTGCAAAAGTTTGTCCGTTACCGATAGATGAAGATTGACTCAGTTCAGTGGATATATTCTACAAATATTATATATTCCTATTTTTCTATAAATTTGTATTTGTTTTCATTTATGTATGTTAGTTTTAAATATTGATATTTCAAGGCTGGCGGCATGTTTTGTCTGGTGTTTTTGTTTTTTATGACTTAAAGTAATATTTCGTTATTTTTTAGTTGTAAGTTGGCAGCGAAATTAAAATGGACACTTCCTGTCGAATGAGAAAAGGTGTTAGGTGCGTTTTAGTTATCCTTTAGAAAAAAAACCTAAATCTGCGAATGTCACTTAATTTAAAAACAAGAAAATAAAGAAATACAGTTCATTTCAAAATAATTAGCATACAGAACACAACACTTGTCGTCTTCTAACTTCTGCCTCTTTACTTCTTCTCTCCTCTGCTTCTATCGATCGACCCGACCCTTGGCCGAGTACACTCGTCACACTTCAGTCACACCTGACTACAGTCTTCCCGAATCGTCCCTACATATATGAAATCCTCATCGAGACTGAGGCTAAATATGCCGAGAGTGGTTGCGGCGGAGGCACAACATAAATATCATATTGATACAAAACTTCACGATATCTAACAATTGATGTTTTAATTAAGCCAAGATCGCTTTCGGCCGAGGAGCTACATCGATTCGATATCAATGTAAAGCTGCACAATTTTCAGGAATATATCTCAAAATTAAGCCGATGCACTACATCCATGTCATATTGATACAAAACTACACGATTTTTAAGGATTTCTGTTTATTTATGATAACCGTTTTCAAATTAAAGGAGGGAAGGGTTACTTATGACGTGTACTGTATGTAATATGTAGATTCCAACCTAATTTTTTGTTATTTTATTTCAGCATTGTATGGAATACATGAGTATAATGGCAGTTTTAGTAAATTGTGCATTAATAGGCCTCTCAGGCCAAGTACATCGAATGTTCCCCGATATGACAGCAACACAAACAATCCTTTTAATCGTAGCTCTAGAACACATAATGCTATGTATTCGATTTATAATAACCTGCGCGATTCCTGATATTCCGGGTTGGTTGGCAACGGAAATGGCCAAAATTGAATGGGCTCGACGTGAAGCGAGCCGAGTTGGAGCTACCGGAACTCCGTCTCCCGATGAAATCTTACCGACATCGAAAACAATCGGGAGATTTTCCGTTTCGCCCAGTCATAGTTTAGTGACGAATAACGACGGGGCGAATAAAAAAGATTCGAAAGAAGACAAATTGGATAAATTAGAGAAACCATCTAGTAAAGAAGGCAGCAACGAAATTCTAAAAACATCGACTAGCGTTACACCGGTTTCAACACCAACTACTCCTCATTCATTTAATTCGCATCACAAACCCGTTTCAATCACCCCAGATAGTATTCAAGCTATCCCACCGTTTAAACCGAGAAAATCAAAAGAATGGACTGAAGAAGGTGGATATCATCTTACGATTGGCCCAACCGGTGGAGCCGAATGGTCGAGGAGATTAAAAGAAGAAGATATTCATCGAAGTAGCGATTGCATAGCGAGCAAAGTTAGTTAAAAACATTAATTATAATTAATTATTAATGTTTTTTCTTTAAGGATTCATCGAGTTCAGATTCTGATTTATTAAAAAATAGTCCTATTTGGCCACCACGACCTCGAACACCACCAGGTAATAGTAACGTGCTTATTCCAAAAACTAGTCCAACCCCAATCGATGCTTCATTAAGTGATAGTGCGAAAAGTATTTCCAGTCAAGAAGCTGATGAACAAGCAAAAGGTAATAAATTATTACTAAATTACTAAATTAAAATGAATTATTATAAATAATGTTAGCTGAAGAATTAGCAGCAAAGAAAACACGCGTAAAACAAAGCCTGATGAAAAGAGCGCGATCGGTGGCTATTTTCTCATTGAAATTAAAAGAACGGAGAGCACGGGAGGCGGCAGAAAAAGCGAGTAAATTGGCGGTTACACCAACTGCCCCACTTCCTCCTCCACAATGTGGTGGTGGAGAATTAAATTTAATACCAATCGAAAAAGTAAGCAACACTTATTTAGCACCCAATAATAATATTTTAATATTTTCCTTATATTAGTTGATTCAGTTGGAAGATTTAAGAAAAAATCCACCTCAACGAAACAGTCAAAGTGGTACATTGTAGCAATTTATTTGGCGTTAATTACAATCGGATTAAAAATCCGATAGAAACGGCACAGGATAAAAGTGTAAGAGTAATATTAAAATATACCATAAACATTTTACATATAGTGAGGAGCATCGAAAAAAAACATAATAAGGAGTATGATAAGGTACTAAATAATAAAAAAGACTAGATTCAATAGAACTTAACAAGAGAGAGAAATAGATGGTAAAAACAGGAAAGCATGTAGGTGTAACATTTTAGGCGGGGGTTTCCCGAAAACTCCTTAGGAATTACAACAAAACATACAAATTAAACAAGGTAAATTTAGGGTCTTTAATATACAGAGTGATAATATATATGGTTTACGCTCAAATCGATAAGAATTTAATTTTGCGTACAAATATGTTTCTTTTTATTATTATTTCTTTAGCTTTAACGCAACTATTCCGGCCTGTAGGTGATATTATTTTATAAGATGCTAAAAATAGAAAAACAATATTTTGCTAGCTTTAAAAAGTGGGTTATATTTGAAAAAAATATAATCTGGATTTTTTTTAATGAAAATCAGGTACAAATATAGAGGTACTTATATCGGAATAATAATAACGGGAAATTTATTTTTTGTAATAATATTCACATAGCATTTTTTTTAAACAGGGATGTATTACGAAATAAATGCATTTTATGTAATAATGCACTAATTAGGATTGGTGGAAAACAGCGAAAATTGATTGGTTTATGTCAAAATGGTTATAATTCAATAAAAACATCTTTGGGATACTTAAACAGGATAAAAGAATTTTTTTAAAATGATTTTGATGATTTTGGAAAATGTTATCAAGAAATAAAATCGGCTTGAAACATTCTTAGGGTACTTAAAGATCATGAAAGTATTTAAAAAAAATGATTTTGATATTTTTTTTGAAAGAATTTCAATAATACCAGATAATAAAAAAAGGTTGTTGATGTATCAAAATGGTTCTAATCGGATTGAAACAATCTTAGGATACTTAAAGATCATGAAAGTATTTAAAAAAAATGATTTTGATATTTTTTTTGAAAGAATTTCAATAATACCAGATAATAAAAAAAGGTTGTTGATGTATCAAAATGGTTCTAATCGGATTGAAATAATCTTAGGATACTTAAATAGATTTTTCGGATAATTTGGAATTGCGGATATCTTTCAATTTCAACATCTCAACTTCGTTCCTGATATTCGCAAATATTGTCCAAGTTCACATTATTTATTGCATCTAAATTATCCCCGATATATCTCTATCTTAAGAACTCACAATATCTTCCCAGACATCTATTAATATCGTCCTTTATATTAACATCAGCAACATGGTCTTCCTCGACATTATTTATTTATATCGGGGAGCAACAACAGGACAAACCCAATAAAGTTGCTCCACATAATTATTATATACAAAAACCTAAAAGTGATATAAGTGATGATAAAACCTACAAGTAAGTTCACAGCTTCGCGGACCACAAACTTAATATTGCGTGGACTACACGAAAAAAGTTCGCATCTCACCCGATCTGCGGGTTTTTCCATCATCAGAATAGGTGAGTTACGATATGCGCTTGTTCGTGGAGTGAGTATATAAAAAAGGAAATCCTACCGTAACTGACGAGGAGGAATATGAAAATTAATTCTCGCCCACAGCGATGGGGAATCAATGCGGCCATTGACCAGCTTATACAAAAGTAAAACGCTACCAAAGTTTAAGATACTGTTGATATATTCATTGTACATACTTATAATTGCGTTATGGTTTGCGAAATCCTCGGAAGATTGCTTTATAAAGCCCAGCATTCTGTATGATCGAGCAACCATACCATCCACATGAACATCGAAAAGTAGTTTTTGGTCAAGTGTTACACCAAGATCAACTGTGGATGTAACTCGACGCAACTTTTCAAAGTTAAGGATGTAATCAAATTTGATGTAATCCTTTTTCCTGGTGAACGTGATGGTGTGGCACTTAGAAAAGTTTAAATATAATTGATTACTTGTACAGAAATTGCAAATCCTCTCAAGATCTGCCTGTAATTTAACGCAATCGTCGATATTTCGAATAGAAAGGTAAATTTTTAAGTCGTCAGCGTACATCAGGCAACGCGAATTAACAATATTATTAAAAATGTCATTTATGCAAATTAAAAACAGTAAAGAACCGAGATTACTGCCTTGCGGTATTCCAGATCTAGTATAAATTAAGCGTGACTTATAGCCGCCAATATGTACAGACTGAGAGCGATCCGACACGTATGAAGTAAACCAACGCAACAAGTTGCCAGAAATACCAAAAAGTTGCAATTTACTTACCAACAGAGAGTGATCACTTTTATCGAAGGCTTTACTAAAGTCGGTGTACACTGCGTCCACTTGAACATTTTCGTCGAGCGACGCAAATAGAAAATCGGTATATTTTAAAAGATTAGTTTCGACTGAACGCCCGGAAAAAAGACCGTGCTGATTAGTATTATTACTTCCACGAATTTGAAAAAATACACTGGCGTACACCAACTTCTCAAAGACCTTTCCAAGTATGGGTAATATAGAAATAGGACGATAATTGACAACCAAGTGCCGATCACCTGATTTAAAAATGGCTGCAACGTTGGCCTGCTTCCACGCATCCGGAAACACTCACAGCTTAATGGTTTTATTATATATCAGCTGTAAAGAAACTGATATCGCCTGAGCACAGTTTCTGACCAGTATAGCAGGTATCTATAGATACCTGCTATACTGGTCAGAAACTGACCGTCAACACCAGGACCCTTATTCAAAGCTACTTGACGTAATGCCCCCTCCACTTTAATGAGACCAAAGTCATGAATGAATACGCGCGAAGAATCATAATGCGCAGCAGACAGTGCTGTGAAAACTGCACTAAAATAATTCGCAAATAACGAACAGATAGCATATCGATCTGATGCCTCAACCCCATCCAGAATTACAGTTGATGGGATACCCGTACCGCCTCTTCTGCGTTTGAGATAAACCCATAACTGCTTTGCGTCCAACGCGACACCATCCTGCACACGATTAATATACGCCTTAAAATCCTGATCAATCAGGTATTTAGAGCGCCCGTGCAGAAGACGAAACATTACATAGTCCAGCTGATTTCCACAACGCTTCCACTTTTTATGCGCATTATACTTTTCGTTTATTACTCTTATTATGCTCTTAGAGAACCAAACCGGGTAACCGTTCACAGGTTGGCATTTTTGTGGTACAAATTTTTTAATGGCTAAAGACAAATTATTATAGAAAATGTCCGTAGTAGTGTTGACATTTACATCATCATTAAGGTAATCACTTATATTATTAAAAGCAGCTCGTTTAAAGTTATAAGTGGTAGGAGGTCGTTCTGTGAGGTTGCTTGCCGGTGCAATATTGCACGCCAACTCAAGTGACGAATGAGCTACGTCCTCTGGAAGTAGAGAAGAATCACTCAAATGAACTCTAGATAAAGTTACAAAGCGTTCCAAGACCAAATCTAACGTGTTGCCAGATATGTTTCTAAAAGAGTTATGTTGGTTAAATTCACAAAGTGAAAGGACGTCTAAGAAATCAGCTGAACGTGGACTAACAGGAGAAGCAGTACACATTCCAGAACCATCGACATTCCAAACTATCTCGGCCAAGTTGAAATCGCCACAAATCAAGAATTTATCATCACGGAATCGGTCAACTATGTGTCTTAATTCATTAGAAAATACATTTAGTGCAACATTATCATTAGGAGGAATGTAGATACAACAAATATGCAGTTTGCTAATACGCTTATCGCAATAAAGTGTTACACAAATGGCTTCATTGGCTGGAAACCAGTCTGACCTCTGAACACTGCGAAGACTCGCATTAACACCTATCGGCACCCCACCCCCCCGAGACAGAACACCCGGAACCGCACCAATACCATCTCTTCAGTAGATGTTGTAGGAAGTAGGAAGAACTTCAGCCGAATTGATACCAGGGTCGACGCTGGTATTTAGCGCATTATTATAAATAGTAATCAATTTGGTGCTAACGCCATGGACGTTTTGATAATACACTGAAAGGCCAAACATTTTAAGCGTTTGCTTTATTAATTCTTTTTAATTATTATATTAAATTAATTATTTAAAGGCGTGACAGGTCATCAGGAGATCTTATAGGGACTACCGGCGATGATTCGTTCTTTCTGGCAAAAATCTTGCAATCACGTGTCCATACAAAGCGATAGTTTTTATCTTTAGCAATTCCTCTCGTTCGAGCGAACAAGGCCTTATTAGCTGGCGTCAGATGGTCAAAAACGAAACAGCGCTCCCCCACTCCTTCGATATGCAAACCCTGTCTAGAGCCAGACACCGACTTCCTTTTGCTAATAGCCGCCGCCAAAAATGCATCGCGCTTTAGGCGGCTGCAAAACCGCATTACTATGGCCCGTGGAGCTTTATTTTGTTTATAAAAGTGCGGAACACGATGAATGGCATCAACGTCCGTCGATGAGAATTGGACTCCTACATGTTTGGCAATGTTGTCTACAATAGATAACCAATTTTCATTGTCGCGTTGGGGAACTCCATGAACTTCAACGTTACTTCTGCGGGAGTACTGCTCAACCTCATCCAGCCTCGCAGCCCAGCTCGTTACCTGCTCTCGTAAGCGGGTATTTTCAGTGGTTAACTGATCAACAATCTTTAATTTTCCATTGAACGATTCAATCATTTTTTCAAAATCACTAATCCGGTTGCTACAGACATTTACAGAATCAAGTAGGCTATCGTGCTTACTCCGCATTTCAGTACGTATCTCCTTAACCATATCATATGCGGATTCTAATGTGATGGTTACAGGGCGAGGTTGATTAGGTGAGCTGCGGCGTTGCGGGTGTCGTTGTGGCGATCGACAGATGGTTCATCTCCACGAAGCGCCCGGTACGGACAGCAACGCTTGCGATGCACTGTCTAAGTTCGTGCATTTCAAGTGATACCACGTATCGCAAGTCTCACAATGAATGCCAGGACCTGATTTTCTCCCCACCAATTGATGACATCCCCCACACTTCGATGCTGGCATAATGGCCAATTTATCACGGAAATATTACCCAAAAATATATAAAAAATATGTATATTATCTGCAGCAATTTTCAACACTGTTTGACCATCAATATTTTCTCAATCATTTATCGATGACGTCAATGATATTTCTAATTACATTCACAAACAGCTCTTAAAATCATTCGTATTATCTCCCAAAGTCAATACCTTCCTTGTCATCTTCCCATCATCCAATAACATCTCTCCTATATCTCTTTTCCTTAATACATATTTCTTAATATCTCTCAATACAATTCTGGCCTCTCTCAACATTTCCCCATCATATCTCAATATTCCTTGATATCGTTAAATACTGTCCTTAATATCTCTCAACATTATCCCTAGTATTCTCCAATATCGTCTAAATAATTTATTTATTTATTTATCTCATGTGGGTACAGAAACAGGTCGAACGCAATAACAATGTACCACAAACAACCAATTGTATACAAATAAAATTACAGTTCACAATAATAATAATGAATTAATATTAATGGTACAAAAGTGAATCAAAAGGAAAAAACTAAAACTAAGTCAAGGTGATATAAATATATCATATATCAAATGAACGCTCCAGGCAACACACCAACTGTAGCAAACAGCACTTTTAAATGCATAGAAAGAATGCTGAAACAGATCTATGTTAACACGATTTGCTGATCTTGCCAATCTCAATAAGGGAGAGTTTTGACAGGCATTGGTTCTAGGAGTAGGTATCATAAATAAAAAATCAAAGCGAAGTAATCTCGGAGGAACATAAACACATATAGAACCAACAAGCATTGGAGAATCACACTTGTTGTTCAAAAGTTTGTAAAAATATAACATATCCCCACAAAAGCGACGCTTGTTAAGGGTTAACATACGAAAAGAAGTGCAAGTTGATTCGTAATCAATGTATTGAACGGAAAATTTAAAACAAAGGTATATGAGGAATTTAGATTGAATACGCTCAATTCTAGATTTATACGAGAGATACTGAGGATTCCAAACGACGCTGCAAAAGTTAAGTGTGCTGTAGACATAGGCAAAATAGAGATTTCTAATTGCATCAATGTTAGAAGAAGCTACCGTGGATCTCATAATAAATCCTAACATACGCCAGGCTTTTGACACAACAGTATCAATATGTTTACCAAATAATAATTTATAATCAAATGTAACTCCAGAATCTCTAATAAACGAGACACGTTGTAACCTCTCACCAGCAACGCTATAATTATAGTGGATTGTGTTCACCTTCCTAGAGAAGGAAATAATATTACACTTTAATGTACACTTTAATATAAGTTTAATGAAAGGCGATTATTTAAACAAAAAGCATGTAGATTGTTTAAGTCAGATTGAAGTCTAGAACAATCAAGAGGTGAGGAGATACGAAGAAAGAGTTTTAAATCGTCAGCATACATTAAACATTGGGCATAATTAACGACGTCGAATATGTCGTTAACATAAATATTAAACAGTAAAGGGACCAGATGGCTACCCTGTGGAACACCAGAAGGAACCGACACAGGATTAGAAAAAAAAACCATTAACCGAAACAATCTGGCATCTCTCCTTCAGATAGGAAGCAAGCCATTGCAAAAGTTTCCCCTGAACAGCAAACTTCATTAGTATAAACAGAAGTAAGTTGTGATCCACTAAAATCCGTATAAACTGAATCAACTTGACAAGAATCATCCAGAGAAGATAAGATATACTAGGTATATTCAAGTTACTCTCAACCGAGCGACCAGCAAAAAAAACATGTTGTTTACAATTGATTTTAGATTTAAGGGCAAGGAATAAACGTGCATGAACTACTTTCTCACTTTCCTAAATGGTGGCAAAATAGATATGGGGCGGTAATTCAGATATAACACCACGGTCGCCAGATTTAAAAATTTAAAAAGAACAAAAGCCCGCTTCCACAATGAAGGAAAGACACCCATTATTAATGAAGCATTAAATAAAATAGTTAAAGGAAGGGATAGAGAGTGTGAACATTCCTTGATTAAAATTGATGGAATACCATCAGTACTAATACTGTCTGTAAGCCTGACGTCCATCAGGGCCTCCTCAACCTCAATTCTATCGAACTACATCTGACTCAAAGGAAGGGCATCCATTTCTACACAATCTACATTCTGCTTGATTGGAGCAGGATCAACAAAAACCGAAGAAAAGAAATCAGCGAACAATGAATCGACAACAGTTCCATTCCATGACATCGTAGAAGGAATGACATCCTCACGCTTCTTAGACTTAGTAAAAGCCTAAAACACCTTTGGGTCAGATTGGATATTGCTTTCAACTCTTCTAACGTACTCCATGTAATTGTGATGGATTAAATACTTTACACGACTCCTTAGAATTGAAAAAGTGAGGTAGTCAAGTCGGTTGCCAAAACGATTCCATTTACAGTGCGCCCTCCTTTTCTCTCGAATTACTTTAATGGTATTATATGAAAACCAAGTGGGAAAACCCTTGATAGCTTTGCGTTTTAAAGGGACAAACTCACGTATAGCAGTAGTAACATAGTTATGCAAAATTTGAACAGCATCATAATCATCAACATTGTTGCTAATGTGTATTAATGTTGTTCTTGATGAAATACATTTTTCCCTTATCGAGCTACGACTGCTATATTTGATTTGTGTTTCGGCATTGCTCCAAAAAAATCTAACTACTCATGCCGAATCATGTGTGAAAATTGCAGTCTTAAAAACTAACAACTTAAACTTTGTCATAGTAATTATGTTCAGTAATTATGGCTGTCTTTCGAGTCCTTCGGAATTTATATCATCAGACACCTAAATACCTTCCATAACCGTTAGAAGATTCAAGTATCCCGCGTTTAAAGAGTAATCAGCCGTTAATACACTTTCTACAAAAACATGTCATAACATGTTGCCCCATAAGGTCAAATTGCAAACCGACAAAGTGTTTATTTCTAAACATCTTTGCAAAAGAGTGTCTTTCCATAATTTTTACGTAATTACTTTTCAAAGTTGTTATTACTTCTTCAGCAAAAGTCAATCGAGATTCTTATAGGTAATATGTTATCAACATAGAGCCTTAGCCGCAAACGACCTGTGTTTATCTGAGACTATTACTCAGCCCGTCGAGATAAAACATCCTGAATTTGTCATATGAAGATATACTTTCATTAATAGCAAGGCATTGTAGCTGACTCGTTTTCGGGTTGAGTTATTTTCGGGTTGGGTTGCAATTTGCTTTCAAGTTGGGTTGCTTTCAGATAGGA
This sequence comes from Onthophagus taurus, assembly GCF_000648695.1. Classification (NCBI taxonomy): domain Eukaryota; kingdom Metazoa; phylum Arthropoda; class Insecta; order Coleoptera; family Scarabaeidae; genus Onthophagus; species Onthophagus taurus. The sequence continues at coordinate 37,220 of NW_019280687.1, forward strand.
TTATTTACATATCGGATTGTTTTCAGGTTGCGTTGCTTTTGAATGAAGTTGCTTTCGAATTGGGTTGTTTTCTGGTCGAGTTGCTATTCCTTCTTCAGCAATTTTTTAGAAATTTCAAATTGATTTTGATGTTTTTCAGAAATGTACTAACGAAATCCGTAATAACATCGATATTCTTTCTGGAAAAATTCTTTCAAACTCTTTAAAGAGTTATACATTATTGACTTATCGAGCTCTATTTTGTGATAACTTTCCGCATTACATACTGTACGAGTGCTATATTTGCTTTGTGTTTCGGCATTGCTCCAAAAAAATCTAACTATTCAAATGCCGAATCATGTGTGAAAATCAGTCTTAAAAACTAACAACTTAAGGTTTGTCATAGTAATTATGTTCAGTGATTATGGCTGTCTTTCGAGTCCTTCTTCGGAATTTAGAGCATTAAACACCTACATACCTTCAATAACCTTCAGAAGGTTCAACTGTTCCTCGTTAAAAGAATAAGCAGCCGTTAATATAACACTTTCTACAAAAACATGTCATAACATGTTGCCCCATAAGGCCAAATTGCAAACTGACAAAGTGTTTACTTCTAAACATGTTTGCAAAAGAGTGTCTTTCCATAATTTTTTCGTAATTACTTTTCAAAGTTGTTATTACTTCTTCAGCAAAAGTCAATCGAGACTCTTATAGGTAGTATGTTATCAACATAGAGCCTTGACCGCAAACGACCTGTGTTCATCTGAGAGTATAACTCAGCCGGTCGAGATAAAACATCCTGAATTTGTTATGTGAAGATATACTTTCATTAATTTGTAGCTGACTCGTTTTCGGGTTGAGTTATTTTCGGGTTAAATTGCTTTCAGATTGGATTATTTACATATCGGATTGTTTTCAGGTTGCGTTGCTTTTGAATGAAAGGTTTTTCTTCTTCAGCAATTTTTCAGAAATTTCAAGTTGGTTTTGATTTTGCAGTTTTTCACAAATGTACTAGCAAAATCCGTATTTTTCCCGCAGTGTGCGGACTCATTTAAAATATCTCTTTTTAACAGGATCTTCTGGATATCTACTATTCATTTTAGATACTTTCTTGCCTATTTACCTTCGAAGTTTTGAGAAGTTCCCACGTTGAAGTACAAAGTCTACTGGTAACTTACTCCAACATCAATAAAATACGAAATCAGGTCGACGATAGCTACTACGCGTAATTTCCACCCCTCGTTGTTAGGACTCGAAAGAGGAACTCTTTGCCGTGGATTACTGCAAATATAGAGAAGATGATCTCTTCGAGAGTCTGCTCTAAGGCGTTATAAGAGAACGAGAAATCTTGCCCATTTTCAGTATTATAAGCAGTTACGTAATTTTGTTACGGGTACTATTCGTCGTGAGAAAAGAGCTTTTATTGAACGGAGTTGTATGATGGAAGGTCCTAGTTTGATGTGGAAGACTTTGAGAAAATTTAATCTTAGAGTTATTAACTTTCTATCATACCAATCAATTAAATCCTGACTGTACTCCTTTTACCTTCAAGAATGTGTCTGTGGATTCTATTGGGCGGTATTTGCTTTTGTTGATATTTCTCTAGATATGGTTAGATTGTGTTGTCCTCGTGTTTTGAAAGTTCTCTGTCATATTTTCAACTTTTGTCTGATAATGTCGGTTTATCCTAAGGCATGGAAATGTCGTCTGGTGACTCTTGTTCCTAAAACGAAACCAGCTAGAAGAGCTTAAAGATTTGAGTCCAATTACCATCCTTCCGGTTTTGTCTAAAGTGTTAGAGAAAATTATGGCGGAGCAACTAAGATCCTTTTTAGATACTTATAATATACTACCAGATAAACAATCTGGTTGTAGAAGTCAGTATAGCTGTGCCACAGCGCTTCTTGACTTGACTGATGATATATATAGAGCTCTTGATGCTGATAGATCTACTGTGCTTGTGTTGCTTGACTTTAATAAGGCATTTGATATCTTGAATCACGACCTTTTATTGGCTATTCTTCAATTTGTTGGTGTGTCTGAGTGTGCTGTTTCTTTGTTTAAGAGTTATCTGTTTGATAGAGCGTAGGCGATTAACTCTTACTGAAACAAGTGTTTGACATAAAATTTCATATATTTACAATTTGTCATATATAGGTTGAAATCATATGATATTTCATTTAAAGCATATACAGATTTAAAAAAATTGGAGATCCACTTTTTGTACCACCGCTCCATTTGCATAAAAATAAAATATCCTATATCTGTTTTGGTTTATTTTGGACATACGAGTATGTAAAGTCTACAAAAATACAATAATCTTGATAAAAACAAAAATATATTCTAATATAAGTGCGCAGTGGCTTTACCTTGGTGCTACAACATTCAAGTTTAGCCATCTTAAGAGACTAACGGCTGAACCCGAATCTTTCTAGTTCTTGGTCTAGTTTTAGTTCAATAAGAATTAACAACAATTTAGCGCTGAATAACAATTAAAACTAGAACTAACACTAGACCTAGAACTAGAAAGATTCGGGTTTAGCCGTGCGTCTTCAGACGCACGGCTAAACCCGAATGTTTCTAGTTCTAGGTCTAGTGTTAGTTCTAGTTTTATATTATTAAACCTAATACCACATCTAGAACCCGCAACATACGGGTTTAGCCGTCTTGAGAGACGTAGGGTTTAGTTATAGTTCTGATGATATAAAATTAGAACTAACATTAGACCTAGAACTAGAATCATTCGGGTTTAGCCGACTTAAGAGACGCAGTGCTAAACCCGAATGTTTCTAGGTCTAAGTATAGTGTTAGTTCTAATGATACAAAACAATAACTAACTAGACCTAGAACTAGAATCATTCGGGTTTAGTAGTCTTACATACACCGCACCTTCTTCTTGTTCCACGCTTAGGCTGATGCGAAACAGAATTTAATCCCACACTCTCTGGTGCAAACGGCTTTGATTTTTTAATTTGTATTTTTGATCCTGATTTCTTAGTCTTTTTGGAATTAGATACTAAAACTGAGGCTACAATCTATCAGGCAGATTTATTATTTTATATGGCATATACGAATTAGAAAAATATACGATGCCACCATTTGTTGCTTTGACGATCTATTTAGTAGCTAGCTAAAAGTTGATCGAATTTATCGACACTGTTCATGTTGGCGTTATAATCTACAATATATTTCCATTTTTTTCTCTTCTACTACCTTTCGTGCAATCTCCAGGATTATGGTAATTTGATAAAAGGTGTACGTATTTTATCTTTCCATTTTACTGCAAATTGTTTTGTATTATTTGTGTACCAGTCGAATTCACCTCTTTGGAGCTGCTTGCCCATTTTACATTTAGGTAAATACTTTAGAGACACATTCACTTAATTCCACATTGTTAAAAAAATTATCAAAAAATATTGTATGTTTATTTTGTTCAAGACCCTCAGTAAACTTGTACACAACCCTAGAACCTAAGCTCTGTCCCATAAGTTAATTTGGGATTTTCCAACATAAATATCGAATTTCAAACAGTATCCCGACTTATCGCAGAGGTTGCTTAGGCATATACTGTTTTAGCACACTTCTACCTTTAAAGTTGATCATCGACTCATCCAAGGCTAATACTTCACTTGATAAAAGACAATACTTAAAAGCTTTTTCTAAATGATTTAACAACGGCCATACTTTATAAAGACGATCAAAATATTCCGAATCACTATTAGGCATAGCAGAGTTATGATTAATATGCAAATGTCCTAATAGCCAACCAAATCTTTTTTGCGTCATAAGAGAGCTAATGTAAGAATCACGTACATCTGGTGCACTGGACCAATAATCTTTGTAATTTGGCCAATGCTTGATCCCCATAAGTAAATTTTTCCTAAAAAGGCATTTATTTCTCCTGTAATGTTTTCTAATACGCATTTGTTCTTGCTCAGCATATAAGTTTGCCTGAAAAACTATATGGTTTATAAAATTTTCGCCGAAAACTAGTTGAAACAGAGAATATGGTGTCGGATGTGAGCTGGTTATTTCGTCACGAACACCGCTGATTTCACCAAAAGGATAACTGTAGTTAATTTTTTTGTAATTCTTGCTTGAAGTACAGATAAAGGTTTCTTGTCATCTGAATCATTTTCACTGGAATAAATATCAATATTGGTATTTATATCTTCATCTATCCCTAAAGAGAAATACATTTGTAGATATAATTTTGAATTGGTGGTCTACATTATAGACCATTGCGTTAGTTGGGTGAAAATTTAGGTTGATTTATTTTTTGTACCACTGCACCAGTAAGAGCTAAGGTGGGGTCACAGTGTTCTAATTCTGTTGAATTGGTTGCTGGTGTTTCGCAAGGATCTATCTTTGGTCATATCTTATTTACAATCTATACCAGCAATTTATTCTCAAAGTTAAAGTATTGTTCTTATCATCTTTATGCTGATGATTCAAAATTTTTTCTAGATTTTCTGCCTGGTGAGCGATTCTCTGTTGCAGTTTTCTCTAGAAAATTTTCGAGCGAAGTCTTGGCGGTATGACCTGAAATGCTTATTACGTGCTTCCGCGGCCTCTTCGGAGAGCTATCCAATGGGTAACAATGCATTTTTTATTATAACTGCACCATGGATAAGGATTTTGTGCATTGTTGGTGTCATAGGATGCCAAGGATGTAGATCGACATATAAGCGAGCAGTATCTAGTGCATATTTATCGTATTTTACAGGATCGATTATATGTCCACTCGAAATCGTTTCTAGTATGACTTTTAATCTGTATATTAGTTCATGACTAATGCCCGTTATATCAGAAGCTAACTGAGGATCTTCAAAAAATCTTCTGCTTGTGTTGCCGTCATTAGTGTTGCCGAAATTTGCCTTTGGCATATCTACCATCAAACCAGTTTCTTTTCGAAATCTGGCTTGAATTTCCAGTTTCTTTTCATTTTCGATTTTTTTTTCGGCTTCTGTTTTCCTCTCTTTGTTTTTCTTTGATTTATCTCTTTTTTAACATCTAATCGGTTGAAATCCTTAGAAGTTGCACCGCATATGTAGCACCGGCTTGTGGATTTCGTGCCTGTGGCTGCATTGCAGACTTTACCGTCTACCATTGTCATGATGAATGATTGTTTCACTAAAAATTTTTCCCCATTTAAATAAACCTCTGTTGCCTTTAGTGAATCAGTAGAGTTTTTGACATAATTAATTTCTTCTTCCGTTATGTCGGTACTCTCTTTTACGAAACGGAACCTGATTGGCCGGCAATATCGTGGAGAAGAGGGTGTTGGGTTTTCCCATACAATCTTTTTTCATCTTGGCCACAAACCAATCGTAGAGGGACGAAACAGCTCTGAAATATATTAGCATCTGAGTCAGCATCATTTTCAAATTTTTGTTTGTACTTAGATTGCTGAGTTCCGTCACAACCCCATTTACATATTATCTTTAGGTTATCTCGTTCTTTCTCATTTAATGTCATCAGGACTTCTTCTAGGGAGGTTGACAGGCGCCTTACGGTTAGATCAACCAAAGATTGTAAGTCGCTTTCAGCGCACGTACTTGTTACTTTGCATGCCTCTGGAGGTGTGTAACATTCTTGTTTTGTCTTTTGTAAAAGGCTGTAACAAGGGAAGAACTTTTTGTTGGTATTTCTAATTATTTCGTACTGTCGACGACTTAAATCAGCTTCTACAAACATTGCCAATGCTTGCAATGGTGTAAGAGGGCCAGTTTGTTCTTTTCTTATTTCAGAAAATGCCCTCTTATATTTTGTTGCACGTGTCGGACTAGTATTGGTGATTTCTTTTAATATATCGGAAGCATTTCGTTTTCCACTTTTCCGCAACTGAATCTGAGCAGCATGAACGATCACGTCTTCTTTTGTTCTTTCACTTGAATCTCCAAATAACTTACGTGGGCGGCCTGGCCGAATTTGTGCAACAGCGGGAATCTCAATAGTTCCTTCAAGCCATGAATCATTGTATTTGCAAAACACGTCTTCCTTCTTATGAGCCTTTGACCACCTTTGTCTTAATTGGCTTTTAAAGTGAGAAAAGGTGGATTTAAAGGTCTTAATTTGTTCTTCTGAGTACGCTCCGCATGACAGAAGTTCCTCATTCAAGAAAGTCAGTTTTTCTTCCAAATTAGGCAAATTAAAGCTCTGCATGCGGTCGAACAAGTATTTACGGGTCACAGTTCTTGCTCCCGAGGTTCTTTGTGAACCTAAAACAAAAAAGACTAGTTAGTACTCAAAGCTTTAAACTTTCGATTATGTCTAGAATTATGACAGGATCTAACTTGGTAGTATAACATATTCCTTGTTAAACACAAATTATAGCTAAAAAATATTCCATATTACGCGTGAATTTCAATATACTAAAACGAATCTTTCCAATTACAAAAATTATACAAATTATATTTAAATTAGTAGATACTTACCTGCTTTATCAGGATCCATAACTTTTTTCTTCCAAAATAAACGCAAAATAACAAATATTCACTATTAACTCAGTGTTGCCAACGAACGCTCCGAAAACAAACACATACACCACGTGAGACGATCAAATTTCGAAAGCCCGTGGAAGCGCGGCATACACGGTGGGAAGGCGGGAGGGGTTGGGTATTGTGATTTAACCTGTCAAGCATACCCGTATGTGCGCCGTCCTGCTGGAAGACCCGCCCAAAGAAGCAACGCACGTGAAGACCGACTCCTTATTCGGATGGCTACCAGGGATCGATTTCAAACAACAAGATCGATTGTTGTAGATTGGACGAGAGCTTTAAACCGACACTTGTCGATGGTAACTGTTTACAGAAGAATTTCTTCCTTTGGGCTTCATTCATACCGTCCTTACCTTCGGCTTCCATTAACACCTCCCTATAATGCAAGTCTGGCTAGCATGGTGTCAAGAACAGCAAAGATGGGTTCATCAATGGAATGACATCGTCTTCAGTGATGAATCAAGGTTTTGTTTATGGGTGAATGATGGTCGTAGAAGGGTGCGGCGACATCGAGGGGAAAGACGAAATTTGGAGTTCGTTCAAAGACGACACACAGCCTTAACACCTGGGGTTATGGTTTGGGGGGCGATATGTGCTGGAAGAAGATCACCCCTTACGTTCATTCCATGCATATTAAACGCACGTCGTTACATCGACAACGTTCTGGAACCGGTGTTAGTACCTTTCATGCAGACGTTGCAGAATGCCACTTTCCAACAGGATTATGCAAGACCCCATACTGCTGTGGTTACAAGAAGGTTCTTGGAGCAGGTTGGATTGCAGATTTTGCCCTGGCCTGCACGGTCACCGGACTTGTCGCCGATTGAACATGTCTGGGATATGATGGGTCATCGACTAAGATAAGTACCAAGACCTCCTGAAAATCTGGATGAACTCCGACACCATCTAGAGGTTGCATGGAGGTGGCATACCCCAGGAGGACATCGACCAGTTAATGTAGGCGTACTTATGGTTCTCTAAGAAGGCTCTACTGTAGTAAGATGTTTTTATCGCAGGGTTTGAAACGACTCCTTTGTGATTCTCTTGTACTGTCTCACTTTAATTATTGTGATGTTGTATTTGGTTCATGTTTATCCCAGAAGAGTTTAAGGAGGGTTCAAGTTGTGCAGAATTCGTGTCTTCGTTTTATGTATAATCTTCGAAGAGATGATCATGTATCGCAAGTTTTGTTATTTAGTGACTGGCTGAATATGTGACAGAGGGTTTTGGTTATCTGAGTCGTAAAATTACTACGTTATTACTACGGTCTTTCGATGTTTGCCGACCTTATAGGGTGCAAGTTAAATCAGTGGCACTTTTACCTTTTCTGCTCTTGCACCCATTGAGCTTGAATTGTGAATTGTATATTTATTGATTGATTCTTATTTTGTTGTTTATTTGGCTAAATAAAGTATTATTATTATTATTCTCGAATATCGTCTATGACATCCAAATTGTTGCTGATATATCTCAAAGTTGCCTTGGTCTTAGCATTTTTCGCAGCATCTATCAACATTTATATCTCTAAATATCATTCTTGTTCCAACAACGGGATATTGTTCATTCATATTGTTCTAACTTCAACTAAACTCCATACGTAATAATAATGTGTAGTAATGTTGTTCTTGACGGATAGTTATACATTATTCTCCTAACGAACTCTATTTCGTGATAGCTTTCCGCATGGCATACTGTACGACTGCTATATTTGATTTGTGTTTCAGCATTGCTCCAAAAAAATCTAACTACTCATGCCGAATCATGTGTGAAAATTTCAGTCTTATAAACTAACAACTTAAACTTTGTCATAGTAATTATGTTCAGTAATTATGGCTGTCTTTCGAGTTCTTCTTCGGAATTTATATCATCAGACACCTACATACCTTCCATAATCGTTAGAAGATTCAAGTATCCCTCGTTAAAAGAGTAAGCAGCCGTTAATATAACACTTTCTACAAAAACATGTCATAATATGTTGCTACATAAGGCCAAATTGCAAACTGACAAAGTGTTTACTTCTAAACATCTTTGCAAAGGAGTGTCGCTCTATCATTTGTTCGTAACAAGGACAGTAGAATCTAACAGGACTGCTACATCCATTGTATTTTTGTAGCCCACTGCGGGTTGGTTGCCCGCACTCTACGTCACACTATTTGACACGCCCTGTTAACTGTCATTGTCATTGTACTATGTGTTTGCTGTGTGTTTTTAGAGATTTAGAGATTACATGATAGACATTAATACGTCTAAAAAAATAAAACTTCAAAAATAATATGAATACGTCTACGATATAACCTCTAAAATACACAACAAACGTATAGAGCTGGGCGTGGCAAATGGTGTGACGTATGTAGTTTGCGGGCACGTTGTCACAACAATGAATGTTGCAGTCCTGTTAGATTCCACTATCCTTGGTTCGTAATTACTTTTCAAAGTTGTTATTACTTCTTCAGCAAAAGTCAATCGAGACTCTTATAGGTAATATGTTATCAACTTAGAGCCTCACAGCCGACTCAGCCGGTCGAGATAAAACATCCTGAATTTGTCATATGAAGATATACTTTTATTAATAGCAAGGTATTGTAGCTGACTCGTTTTCGGGTTGAATTATTTTCGGGTTAAATTGCTTTCAGATTGGATTATTTACATATCGGATTGTTTTCAGATTGCGTTGCTTTTAAATGAAAGGTTTTTCTTCTTCAGCAATTTTCCAGAAATTTCAAGTTGGTTTTGATTTTGCAGTTTTTCACAAATGTACTAACGAAATCCGTATTTTTCCCGCAGTGTGCTGGACTCCTTTAAAATATCTCTCTTTAACAGGATCTTCTGGATACCTACTATTCATTTTAGATACTTTCTTGCCTATTTTCCTTCGAAGTTTTGAGAAGTTCCCACGTTGAAGTACAAAGTTTACTGGTAACTTGCTTCAACATCAATAAAATGCGAAATCAGGTCGACGATACCCTGGACATGATACGACATTAACAGGGATCTAGATATGAACTGCGATGCGGTGTATGACCTTTCTTCTATTGATGACAGGGTTAATTATTTTAACGATGTTATGATTTCCTTGTTGAAGTGTTAGAGAAAATTATGGCGGAGCACCTAAGATCCTTTTTAGATACTTATAATATACTACCTGATAAACAATCTGGTTTTAGGAGTCAGTATAGTTGTGCCACAGCGCTTCTTGACTTAACCGATGACATATATAGAGCTCTTGATGCTGATAGATCTACTGTGCTTGTGTTGCTTGACTTTAGTCAAGCATTTTATATCTCGAATCGCGACCTTTTATTGGCTATTCTTAAATTTGTTGGTGTGTCTGAGTGTGCTGTTTCTTTATTTAAGAGTTATCTGTTTGATAGAACGCAGGCGGTTAAGGTAAAGTCACAGTATTCTGATTCTATTGAATTGGTTGCTGGTGTTCTGCAGGGATCTATGCTTGGTTCTATCTTATTTACAATCTATAGCATATTTACAATCATAACCGGTCGCGAGTCGTGGACAACAACACGCTGTTTGATGCTCCGTGTATTTGTTAATTTCCAGAGTTTCTAAATTGATTTTAAGTTGCGATTTTCGCTGACCGTGTAGTGCGGTTGATTGTGACTTTTCGTTTGTGAATAATTAGCAATTTTTCAATAAATTTAGTTGTCATATAATCCTTCGGATTTACAATAATATAAAGCATCATGCCGGTGAACAAGTTATATTGTGGGCGGTGCAATAACGAGGTGGGGCGTAATACAACGGGGGTGCAGTGCGAGGTATGTAAAACTTGGTTTCATGCCAAATGCGTGGACCTCGGCAAGGCGTCGGCCGCTGCGCTCTCAGTCGCGGGCGCGTCCTGGAGATGTTCAATTTGCCGCAGTCCTGTAGATCGTCGAGCTTCTCGCCTGTTCCTACCCACCCCCGCTCCTGATGCTGCGGTACCGACATCTGCTGTTACATTGGAGGCTGTTTATGGTATGATAAAGGAGATTCGCTCTGATATGCGTTCGATGAATAGCAGGTACGAAGAGATGGTCGAGTCAATGCAGTTTTGTAGCCAGCGCGTATCCGATTTCGAGGTGTCCATGAAGCGTCTTGACGACCGTCTCAAAATAATCAATAAATTAAATGATGAGAACTTGCACCTAAAAAAACAGGTTACAGAATTATCGGGACGAGTAGCGGATCTCGAGCAATATTCCCGCCGTAGCAATTTGGAGGTCCAGGGTGTGCCTGAGAAGGATGGCGAGGATCTGGTTGCCGTTGTTGGGTCTCTGAGTGAATTTCTTGGGGTTCCGGTTTCGAGCGTCGATGTGGATGCTGTTCATCGTGTTCCGCATGGTCCAGACGCCGCGGGCACCGTAACGCGTCGGCTGACGTCTCCGAAGTCGATCGTGATCCGTTTTTGCAGCCGTCTCAAACGGGACAACTTCTTAGCGGCTGCTAAGCTCAAAAGAAGATCAGCGCCGGCTGGGTCGCCGCCAGGTCTTGCGATCCGGGGTGTATCGGACCGTTGTTTTATCAACGAGCATTTAACGCCTGCGAACAAGGTTCTTTTCGGGAGGGCAAGGAGGGTTGCTAAGGAAAAGAATTATAAATATGTATGGACCCGCAACTGTCAAATCTTTGTTCGTAAAAGTGATGATGCTCGTCCTTTGCCTATCAGGTGTGAAGCCGATGTGGACAGGATGTAATCGGTTTCGGCAACACTAAATCGTTCATTGATTATATGTTACTGATCACTATGTCTTCAATTGGTTTTTATTATCAGAATGTGCGAGGTCTGAGAACTAAGTTGAAATCCTTTTATACTAACTTATTAAATTCTGATTTTGATCTTATTTGCTTAACCGAAACCTGGTTGCATCCTGGCATACACTCGGCAGAATTGTTTCCGGATCGCTTTAACGTATTCAGGTGCGATACAGCATACGGCAACGATGGGGATGGTTCGATGGGTGGGGGAGTTTTAATTGGTGTGTCTACTGCTATATCAGCGGTAGCCCGTTCTGACTGGTTTGTGAATCTGGAGGTAGTGAGTGTAACGCTTAGAGCCAGGGGTTCTTCGTTACATGTTTGTTGTGTTTATATCCGTCCAAATGATAATTTAGCATTATATTCATTCATGGATCTGCTTACTGTACTCACACGGCGGTATTCTGGTGACGAATTTCTTATATGTGGCAATTTTAACTTGCCAGAAATTAAATGGGAGATTGATCTTTGCTCTCGTCATTGTGTACCGTCACCTTGCAGTAGTGCCCAATCTAGTGATTTTCTCGATGCTCTATCCCTCTGCGGCCTGAATCAATTTAATCACCACCTTAATGCCTTCAACCATACTTTGGATCTCGTTATTACTAATTTTTATTCAATATCTGACATAGCACTGAGCGATACACCTTTAATTCGTGAGGACATATCTCATACTACTTTAGAGTTTTCCTGCACAGTAATCGTACCTCCAAATCTTAAAGATAACTTACCCGCTTGTTATAACTACAGAAAAGCAAAATTTGACTTACTCAATTCACATTTTAACGGGATTAACTGGGAAAGAGAGTTGGAGGGCGACGATGTTGATAGTTCTGTAGAAACATTTTACGCTGACTTGCGTCACGGCATTGACAACCATGTTCCCAAAATGCAAAAGCGAGTGAGTGGTTTTCCTGTGTGGTTTACGTTCAGTGCTGTGCGGGTGATTAATGAAAAGAGGAAGGCGCACAGGAAATGGAAGCGCTATGGAAATCATGTTGATTATCTTACCTTTTCTCTGTTGAGAGGGCGAGCAAAATTCCTTATTAACCGTGATTATAAAAATTATATTAGCTGCGCAGAAACAAATATAACGCACAATCCCAAGCATTTTTGGTCATTTATAAAACGAAGAAAGGGCAATAATAATATACCGTCTGTGGTTTATTTGGACAACAGCACCGCTTCCGATCCTCGATCTATCTGTTCATTGTTTGCTGATTTATTTCACTCTGT
>NW_019280687.1:57821-71804 GCF_000648695.1 Onthophagus taurus
TTCATCAAACCATTTCATTTGAATAAAAAAAAATTAAACCAAAATTTTCCGCCATTTTTGGAGGGGTGTAGCTCCTTAGGGGAGCCCAAGTCGCCCATGGTTTATATATCAAAGTACCCTTAAAATTGCCTAAAGAATCACCCCCTGAAGTTTGGGCATGTCATTCAGATACACCTGTATAAAAGAGAAACATCCTAACAAAAAATGTTTCATTATGGGAGACTTTAACATATGTGTACATGAGAAATCGACTGCGAAAGAACAATTAATATCAATAATGTCGGAACATGGACTTCATCCCTGTTTCAATGAACCTTCTAGAGTGGAAGGAGAAAGATGCGTAGATAATGTCTTTGTAGAAAGATTTGAAGAAATAATTAATAACAAAACACTAAACATGCATCTCGGTGATCATAAAGCTCAATTACTAATTATCAATAAATCACCTGAAGGGATGTCTCGAAGAAAATCAATAAAGTATAGGATAATTAATAACCATACTGTTGAAAAATTCAAAACAAATTACAAATAGCGACTGGAGTGATGTACACGATCAAAAGAATAACGCACAAGCTACCTACACCGTTTTCCATCAAATAATTTCACGGTGCTATGAGACTGCATTTCCGGAAAAAACAACCCAAAAGATGAAAAAAAACTCAATTTTGATATGGGAAAACAAAAAACTTAAAACAATGAAAAACCAACTAGACGCAATATATACCATAATTACATTTGTCTCTAGAAGCCATTGACTTGGCCGTTGAAAGTGGCGTTCATATCGTCACTTTTCCACCGCACTGTAGTCACAGATTACAACCGTTGGACGTGTCTGTGTTTGGACCGGTAAAGTCTTATTACAAGTCTCAGTGTTCTGCTTGGCAAAAGAACAATGCAAACAAGGTAACAATCTTCTCAAAACTTGTTTTGTTTTGCCAATTTTAAACTAATTTCGTTTTAAATGTTTCTAGATATTAGAAATACGTCATATTGCTGGCCTGGCGTGTAAGGCTCTTGATCTGGCTTTGACACCTAAAGTGATCAAGTCTGGTTTTAGAGCGTCCGGCATATGTCCATACGATCCAGACTTTTTTTCTGATGCCGACTTTGTTCAAGCTGTTGAGCCGAATGAGGCAGAGGTTGCCGCCGAGGGGCCCATCGATTAAAAGGATCAGCGTCGAATCGTGGTTGGGCCATTAGTTGGACGTGAGGAGGTTGTGCCCACAACACCTGGACCGTCATCTCGATCGACTTCTGTTAGCTGTCTTTTAGATGAAATTGGCCCCTTACAAGGCGCTTTACCCAAAAAATCATCAAATCGCGGCCGAAAGCCAATGAAAAGCGCGATTTTAACGTCTCCGGAAACCGTTGCTGTTTTGCATGAAAAAGCAGCAAAAAAGCGAGCTGCTCCAACGCCCATCAAAAATGCCAAACGCAAGGCAACACCTCCAGCTAAACCGCCGGCCAAACGCAAGAAGCAGGAGACTTCTGACGAAGAAGATTTGAACATTTGTCTTATCTGTTTGGACCTTCTGCCACCAAAATTGACGAAAGCCAATTCCATCAAATGAAACGGTGGCTGCGATCGGTTTGTGCATTTGAAATGCGCCGCTATGACGAAGAGCTATTTTACATGCAAAAATTGTGAAACTGAAGAGGACGATGATTAATTAGAAAAAGTGCTATTTTCTTGATGTTTTTTGCCACTAGAGGCTATATTGATGAATAAATTTAGATATTTCATATTTTTTTGGTGATTTTACTTCATAATTTCGCATTTGTAGTAGATTTTCCGGGGTGGTCCACAACCGGTTACAAATTTTTTTTTGCGAAAAACAAGCTTTTAACAAAATTTGTGAAAAAAAATTTATTTTCGGGAAATTAAAAAAAAAAATTTTTTTTAGTTAGCTACTGCCCTTAGCTTTCCATTGCTATCTAAAAGTCGAAAAAATTTTTACTTGAATTCAAGTTACGGGCAAAAAACGAAACCCGGCCCACAACCGGTTACATTCCCCTATACTACTACAACTGTTGCTGACTTTCCGGAAGCTATTGTGCGACTTAACGTCTTGAACTGGTCTCGGAGATACGGACTTAAGTTGATCTCAGTTAAAACGCAAGCTATTGTGTTTGGAACTCGTCAATTTCTTGGTAAGATTAATCCATTTACCAGTAGTGATCTGATGCTGGATGGTAATGTCATACGGTTTTCTGACACAGTTAAAAATCTTGGAGTCCTCATGGATTCTGCACTGTCTTGGAAACCGCAAATTCAACATGTTTGCAGAAAAGTTTATGCTTGCTTCCACTCTTTAAAAAGACTTCGCTGTTCTCTTCCTTCTGAAATTCGTAATATTTCTAATATTGCTAATTTTAGACATGTTTTAAAGAGCCACTTGCTTGCCCTTCAACCGGCTGTTTCCTGATTCTTTGTCTTTCTCTTTTTTCCTCTCTTCAACTGCTCTCACTTGTTGGCAACTGATATCCGGCAGATTCTTTTGGTTTCTTTTAGCCGCTCTCTATCTCTCTTTTCTTTATTTTTCTCTTTGTTTTTCTTTTTCTTGCTTAATCGTATTGATAAATGTTAATAATATCTCATTATCACTACTTGCCATATTCAGTAAATATTATTTTTATTTGTTCTGTTGGGTCATTTGGCAGAGATCGCTTGTGCGATAAAATGATCCATTTGCTGATACTGCTCATACTGCTTATACTGTTTAAGTTTAAGTTTATGTATGGATTTTATGTATGTATATATTTTTGTTCTTATTATTTTTTTTTATTGTTTTTTTTTCTTGTGTATCTTATGTAATTTTGTATTCTTATCTGTGGCAATAAATGGTAAATAAATTAAATTCTGCCGCGCGCAAATTTGGACATACGAAAGATTTTTGCCCGACAGTGCTACGCGGCATATGTGAGACAGACCACGAATTTATTAAAAATGTACGCAAGCATATACCAATTACCGTGCGACAGCCGTGCATGACTGCCGATCAATGTTTGAACACACCTTAAGGGCAAGACTATTGGACAGAAAAGAGAGGAACTGGTAACAAAAAAAAAGGAAACTAAATGGAAATACAAAAAGGAGACGAAACAGAGCAGAAGAAATTGCAAAGAGACTGTAAAGTTAAGAAAAGAATTTGACTGAGAGGAAGAATACTAAGTGTCGGGTAATAGAAGAAAAAGCTTTAACGGGCACTGAAAAGAGGAAAAGGATGCTGAATTAAAAAAAGAAAGTCTGAAAAGATTCAGTAAAGACAAAAAGAGGTTTAACAGTAGAATTAAAAAATAAAATGGCTGAAAGAGACTGGGCAAAAGTGCATAGTAACCTATGCGAAGTTAGCTCCCAATTAAATACGATTTTACAAGTATAGTATTTTGATTATAACAAGAGAATTTCCTTTTTTTCTATATTATGCATAGCACAATTGTATAAGACTAATTAGTTACTTATTTTTAACACCAAATTAAACTAGATAATGTTTTGCAGCTTTTTCCAGTGGTCCAGCCTGCTTTACCCATAATATAGATAAATATTGTCATATTTTTACCGTTTTACGACCAAAACCCAAAAACGCGCACACTGCAATACGTGGAACACACATTTAGGGTATTATCGAGAAGCTGAGTCTCTTGTCATATTTAGATGCGAATGATGCAATTTCTGATGACACCGATGCTACTTTGAAGTCGCGATGGAGGTCCGTGTTTCTTATATACCAGGGTACATTCACTATGCACCTTAGTACTTTGTTCTGGAATCTTTGAATCAGACTTGCATTTGTCTTGCAGGTACAACCCCACAGTTGGATTCCGTATGTCCATTTTGGTTTTAATACTTGCTTGTATATTGCAACTTGTTTCTTAGTGATAGCGTTGATTTGCTGCCAATAAGCCAATATAGGTGTCTAAATTTGATATCAAGTTCCTCACGTTTTTTTTTTTTGACGTGAGCTTTCCATTTGAGTTTGGCATCCAGCGTCATAGCAAGATATTTTGCGGTGTCGGCGTAAGGGACTGCATTGCCATTTATGTGTACTGGGACATAGTTTATTTTCTTATAAGTAAAGTTTATGTATGTCGATTTATTTGTATTTAGTTTTATCAGCCATCGTTTGGTCCAGTTTTCTATTGAATTCAAGGCCAATTGTAACTTATTTGCTGCAACTACTTCATTTTCTGCAACAATCAAGATCGCTGTGTCATCTGCGAATGTAGCTGTTAAAGTTTCTGGTACCTGAGGAAGGTCGAATGTGTAGGAACTCCTGTGTCGAACCTTGAGGAATTCCGGCTCGTATTTCATGTAGTGGTGAATAAGCGTTTTCGTATTTTACTCTAAAATATCGATCAGAAAGATACGATTTTAATAGTTAACTATACGTTGATGGTAGTATTTGGTCTAGTTTGTAATTTAAACCATCTAACCAGACTTTGTTGAAAGCTTGTGCAACATAAAAAAATACGGCGGCTTTATTTTCTTCCATTGCTATTTCGATAGTATTCGTTATCCTATGCACTTGGTCTATTGTTGCATGTTTATTCCGAAACCCAAATTGATGTGTTGGTATTAGGGCTTTTTCTTCTATGACAGGTTTTAGTCTTTTTTAGACATCTGTGGGGGGGTTTACCAGGTTTTAGTATCATTATTATTTCAGCAACTTTTCATATGCTTGGGAAGTATTTCTGTTTAAAAGCAGCATTAATTATGTGTAATGGTTTTGTAATCGCCCGTTTTGGTAGATATTTCACTGTTTCTCCATTAATTAGATCATAGCCTACTGATTTCTTTATATTTAGTTTTTGTATTTCATAATACAGTTCTTTCATTCTTACACATGGTATATTACTCTGCTGATCACTTTGAATTACACTAGGGACACTATTTAGCATAGTAGTTGGACTGTCTGATGTAAAAGTTTCTTTCAGATGTTCAGCAAACAAATTAACTTTTTCTTGATTGCTCTTGGCCCAATTTCGATTATTATTTCGAATTAGAGGTGTATGTGTTTTTGGAACTTTAAGCTTTCTTGTTGCCTTCCACAGAGAATAATCAGTACTGGCAGTAATTTTGAATATTATTTTCTTTGTGGCTATCTGTTAATGTTCTTAATTCGTCTGTTACTTTATTTAATTTAGTTTTATCGCTACGAATTCTATTGGTTTCCGTTTTTCTGCAATTTTGTTTCTAATGAATTTAGGATAAATATTAGATTTAGGTTTTGGTGTTAAAATTGATGTTTGTTGAAATAGATTCCAATTAGTGAGTTTATTAGTTAGTGATAAAAAGGGTTCTTTGTTATATAGAGTAATAATTACTGGTGAGTGATCTGAGTCCAGCCCTAACTCTTCTTCTATGTTTACGAAGTTAAGCGATATATTTTTCGTAATAAAAACAATCAAGCAGGTCCGGAATTTTACTTCTATCTGTTGGCCAGTAAGTTGGCTTCCCAGTGGAGAGCACCTCATAATTTAGGGCCTCTATTGCATGGTTCAGTTCTCTTCCTTTTGTATTTGTCAAGCGAGAACCCCAAAGCATATGTTTTGCATTAAAGTCTCCTCCAACTATAAATTTGTTGTCATGATGTAGCAGAATTTCCTGATAATCTTCTCTTTTGAGATTGTGTCTCGGTGGTGTGTACGTTGCTCCTACAGATATTAAGCCATTATCAGTTTGAACTTTTACCACTGTAGTTTGGTGTTGTTCAGTGCAAATTGTATTGTTCAAATAGTGGTCAACATTCCTTTTAATAATAATTGCACTTCTACCTCGAGCCGCATTACTCGGGTGAATTGTGTGGTAAGTATTGTAATGGTTGATGTTTATATACGATTCTCGTGTAAAGTGAGTTTCGGAGATAAGACATTATATCAATACTGTTTTCTTTAAGTATTATCTATTATGGGTTATAATTGAAACTCTGCTTTTTATTAAGAACGTAGTTTAATTAAAACTTGTTATTGAAATTTTACAGCACGCTCGGTTTTTCTCGCTTACGGCTTACTTATCTTGTTATTCATAGATGCCAACCTAACAATAATACTTTAAAAGTCCCTAGAATTAGTTACATTACATTTTATATCTAACATTATCGGTAGTGTGTTTTGATACTGTCGAAGACCATTGGAATTCCACAGCATTATTTTTAGTTGCTGCTTTTTAGACGTTTTGATTTCTTTTTTGAATCGCTCCTTGGTTTAAATTGTTTTCAAATGAAATCTAGACGTGCATATAATGTTTTTATTGTTTCTTATTGTTGAAGTATTTTTTCTAGTATTAGATTTATTTACAATTTACTTACAATTTTCGCTGTAGTTTCAGCACTCGCTTTTTCGGTATACGAGACGCCTGGCTTTATTTTATTTGAATTTACTGTTCTCTTATTCCTGATGGCTTGTAGTTCCTTAATCACAATGCATCCTCGGTAGTTCGCTGGATGATTTTCTCCACAGTTGAAACATTTAGCCGCGATTTCTTTAGCTTTAGTGCATTCGCTGGTCCAGTGTTCACCAGCACATTTAGCACATCTCGGATTTTTGTGGCAGTAAGCTTTGGTGTGGCTCCAACCTTTACACCTTTTGCACTGGGGCATTTGTTTTGGTTTTCTGTACTCTTCGATTTTGACACGTATTCTTAATACGTTTGTTATTTTATGGATTCTTTTTACAACCTCTGACGGTGCAAAATCCAAGATGTATAAAGGAAGAGGCTCTTTTGTTTTGAATTTTAACATTTGGGTTATATCATTAACATCACAGCTTTAATGCATCTTTTTAGCGACCACTTTCAGATTTCTGGTTTACTTATTTTCATAAGTTTACCAGGACAAAATCTTTTCAGTAAGCATCTTTGATGCTTCTCTGTACGTTTCTTCCGAATTAAGATTCAGTTTTACTGTGTCGTTATTTAGCACATGTGTTAAAAATCCATCTTTAATTACGCTTTTAAGTAATCTGTAAATGTCATCATATTGTTTGACGTTATAAATTAATATTGGTGGAGGTAGTAATACCTTTGTTTTGATTTTACGCCAGATTGTACGGGTTGCTTTTCAGGTTTGCTTTCAATTTCCGAAGACAGTTTAGATGGCGAGGTTTCAGTTTTACGTTTTTGTTTCTTTTAGCTTGTTTTATTATCCAGTCAGTTTCCAAAGCTAACTCATCTTCGTCTGTAGTATACACCACTTTGGTGGTTACTGGATGGTTAAGATTTTGTTGTTTTTTTAGACCTTCTATAATGCCCCTCAGGTCATCTATTTGTTTCTGAAGAGTAGCTTCATCTTTAGTGCGTTGCTTCTTTATTTGTTCGATTTCTTTTTTAAGTTCAGCGGAATGTGTTCTTTCTTTTTTTAGGGAATTTAACAGGGAGAATTCCATATCCGTTTTTGGAGTAAACTTTTCCATGTTATTGACCCACTGAATTGTTTGTTTTTATTTCACACACATTATTGCGCTTTACGCGCATTCTGATTTACTTACTTCGTAATAACAGCAATTACGAACTGCTGAATTGTTATTTATTGTTATAAATCGCGTGTATGATTTATATTATTAATATGTTCATATTATCAATATTAAAAATATTGTACTGTTCACACTATTTTACATTGATACAAGAAAATAACACAAAAATGACCTATTTAAGTGGTGATAACTCGTAAACGATGTACCCTATCATCAAGATCTATACATCATTCGACTCGTCATAGTTTCTCCTATCGAAATCAATCTCGGAATGACACCGTGTTCGACTCATTGTTTATGCACGTATAAACGCCCGAAACTATAGCCCCAATATAAAAAAATTAATGAAAACTAAATCGACTATAATTAGAGAACGGTTTGACGGATTTTAATGTTTTATATCTCAATCGAAAGTTGGTGTCTGGCTGAATGCGGTTGTCGAAATGCCCGATTCGAAATATTTAAAGATTTTGAATAAAACATAAAAAAACGAATTAATCAAACACATCAATTATCTCCTTAACTAATTGACCAATTTTAGTCATAAACATCTCGATCGAAAGTATGATCTACAATGAATGCGAAGGTGGAAACGCCCGATTTCAAAATTTACTAATTATCTGCGTACGGCTATTGAAATGACCTCGCGAATCTGCCGACTAGAAGTCTAACTAGCATTCTTTATTGAAATCGGTTAACTGGTTCTCTTGTTATAATCAAAATACTATACATGTAAAATTCTATCTAATTGGATAACTTCGCATAGGTTGCAGAGTAGTTTCGTAACTATGGTTTATTCATATATTGCGAGTTATATTAAATTCCCGATATAAATTATTTATTTCACATCTATGCACAAAACACCAATCAAGTATAGTAATTTTCACAAATATGAAAATAAAGCAGAAAAGAAAATGCAATAAATAACAAAATTTTATTAAAATAAAAATAATATAGTAAATGAACTTAAACTTAACAACTTAATTAAGTTGTTATAGGTATGTGAGAGTATTTAAATTAAAATATCTTATCTCAATCTAATCTAAGCAATGACTTTTGTTTCTCCTATCACGTGTGTTATATCTGATTAGTTAATTAATGCTATTTAATTTAAAATATTCAAAAATTTAAAATATACATGATTTTTATATTACACTTTAATTAATTGACAACCCCAAGGACAGTAGAATCTAACAGGACTGCTACATGCATTGTATTTTAGTAGCCCACTACGGGTTGGTTGCCCGCAGTCTACGTCACTGTATTAGCCACGCCTGGTAACTGTCTGTGTTTTTAGAGGTTATATGATAGACATCAATACGTCTAAAAACATAAAACTTCAAAAATAATATGAATACGTCTATGATATAACCTCTAAAAATAGACAGCAAACACATAGAGCTGGGCGTGGCAAATGGTGTGACGTAGTTTGCGGGCAGGTTGTCACAACAATGAATGTAGCAGTCCTGTTAGATTCTACTGTCCTTGGTCAATACAAGATTTACTTTTGAAGTTATATGAATACGTCTACGATATACGATATAACTTCTAAAAATACACAGCAAACGCATAGAACACAATAACAGCTGACTGGGCGTGGCAAATGGTGTGACGTAGTGTGCGGGCACGTTGTCACAACAATGAATGTAGCAGTCCTTTTAGATTCTACCACAGAGTATACAGAGGCCGGACTCCGGCTAATAAATTGGCACTCCTATCTATCCTTATTCAACTAATGAAAAATTCGTTTGGTACTTTCTCTCTCACATAAACTGAAACTGTGTAGATGGCGCAATTGTCGCGTTGCAGTAGTATTTTAGGAAACCAATAGATGGCACCATTTATTTCAAAATTTTTAATTCGCAAACTCGTAGAGTTAAAAGAAAGCAATAGATGGCGCCATGTATTTCAAGTCATAAATCTGTAAATCCCACAGCTACGTCAAGTTCTGTCAAAACTAACGAACTTTCGTGAGTTGCTTATTCAGTCAACTAAATTCTCTTTTTTCTATCTGGTTTTTGGTGGTAAAGTAAGGACCGAAATGAATAGGATTTGCTACATTTGCGGACGTTCGGTAGATATCAATAAGTACATTTATAAATTTAAGGTAGATAGATTTGTTGTACTAAATGATAATTTACTTTGATATTTTAGACAGCTATCATGGAATGGGTGCCTTGGTGTTCTTGTAGAAAACACATTCTAGCCGAATTACAATTTGCAATAATCATTTTACTTTCCTTGTAAAATGATTAGTTTTATGTTGATTAGGAATTTTAAAGAACAAAGAGAAACAGATCTGGAGACTTAAGAATTATGAACACATTACTGAGAGATATGGTAAACAAACCAGAATCTTTTACTCAGGTTTTTAAAGGTAATAATGTTTACTTTCCAATTATCTAATCAAGAATTCAGGCAACATGTTTAAGTCTTAGTTGTGATTATAGTTAAATCAGTGCAAACCATGATTATGATAAATGACGAACTAAGAACTTAAAACTATGACAAGACTAAATCATGTTACATGAATCTTGTTACTTTTCGTTTTGTCTTAATTCTGATAAATTTTGCTAGGTTTTTTATTGCTTCGCTCACTTTAATTAAAGATTAACTTTAAGTTATAGTAATAGTAATAAAGCATTAATTAAGTTTCAAATATTTTTGCATTCTAATTGATAGGATCAGAAACAAATAAAAAGTATATTAAAGTTTATATTGATTGCTTATATTTAAATAATAATTATTTTATAAGTTAAACAACATTTTATCACTAATTCTGTTACTGCTCATTTTCGCTGTGATACTTTTAATTTTAGTTGCTCTGTAGTATTTTATTATTCTGGCTGTCTTAAATCTGTTGTTTGCAATAACAATTTGTATTCCTAAATTTATCTAGAAATTTATTTGACTTATGGTATGCTAGAGTTTTTCATGGGTTTTCCTCTAGCCTTGAAGCAAATCCTTTACCATTGTACAAAAGCGCACCCATGAGCATGAAAACGATTAAATATTTAAAAATTTATAGCTGTAAATATTTGTCTATAAATATACATAGATTTGTTCTTCTGAAGTTTGCATTTTTATTTAATAATATTTTCGTTTTTTTTAATAAGTCCAAAAATCAGTGTTTTCATCTTAAAACTTGTCCAAGTTTTAAGATGACAATTTTTGATTTTTTGGAACTTATTATTAAAAAAAATTTGAAAGAGTAATGTGAGATTTATATTTAAACGAGCATTAAATTCCCGCTCGTATTTATCGATCCACTACACTACCGCCATCTACACAGTTTCAATTCTCTAGAGAGAGATAGAATATATAGGTCCAAGCGAGAGCGTCATGAATGAGTGGTAATCTGTGGATTCTACTGTACTTGGACAACCCATTATTTATGTGTTGATTGTTTAAAGTCTATTTGCTTAATTATTTTCAATATGATTTTTGTTACTCCTGGTGAACCAACTAAATTTCTTAAAATTCTCAATCAATAGCAGTGGTCTGTTGTGATTCTTTCCGTTTTGCTTATGGTTGCTATGTTTAGTATTGGTGGTGGTATCCTTGCGATTTATTCTCGCCTCGGGTGCGTTTACCATTTTTGTTCTCTTGTTACTACTGGCTATCCTGACTATACTAACTAACAATCAATAATATTGTACGAGTGTTTTTGTGAATTATATTTGTTTTATAGCATGTATTTTCGTCTTTCTTGTAATATTGTCCCTGTAATTGATCTTTATTGCGAAATAAAGTGAATTATTACTATTTATTATTGTTGGTTATATTAAAGTGAATTATTATTATTTATTACTGTTGGTGATATTTTCAGTAATGTTTAATTTTACTTGCCACAAAGATTCAGTACGGAGCTGGATTTGAACCCGATACCTTCGAATTGAAAACGCATTTTCCTGTCCCCTGTGCTACAAACCTTCTATAGCAAATCAAACTTTACCGAGGTATATTAACCGTTTGAGTGCGGAACAAATTTTGTGAGCATAACCAAAAATGCGGAGGAGCGCAGTCACTCCCTCCGCAATTTAAACATAAAACTACAGGAGCGGTATCGCGCTTCCCGCAATTTTGACATATAACCAGAGGAACGCTATTGGGTTCCTCCGCACTCAAACGGTTAACAAAACAAATCGTTGGTCACATAATTTTATATACTATATTATAGTATAAATATTGTTGACAGCGCCATCGAACGGTTTGGTTTCAGACTAATATCAAATACTGCCAATTTCAATTGTGACAAATTTTTCATTTTAAGGTCGCGGTTCAATCACGTGATGTTCGCAAAAGTGCGAAAAAAATTTGTATAGTTTCGCTGTTGGTTAAAAGAGGTCGCCCTGAGTTCAATTCAGTTTTTCATAGCGACACTTTTTTATATCAGCTTACAATTAGTCATCCTACCGCTGAAAAATTTTATTCGTTGGGGAATATATTCCGGTTTAGTCTTACGCGTTCCTATTCTCGATATTATTTGTTTTTTTTTTTTGCGAAATGTTAATATTGTTACAGTCAAGGGCGTCGTCAGCTTAACTAAATCAAACTTTTAAACACAGTAATAATTATTTATTTTAACAAAAATAATATTTAATTAAAACATAACCTGCGGGGATTTTTTGCAAAACTTTCAACCACTTTATCATTCAAATTATTTAGGTTTTTATTTATTATAGCTCTGTGTACACTCATCATGGCCAGATCATTAAGGCGATCTTCTGCCATGGTACTTCTTAGCCATGTTTTTAGTCTTCTGAGGCTGCTAAAGGATTACTCTACTGTACAGGTCGTGCATAGTAAAGCGATCAAAATTTTCAATGCTTTTTCTCTGCCACAATTGTTGCCAAAATTCGATTTCATTCTTTATGTTCGGTAAATCATAAAACTGGGCAATAGATTCACAAGTTTGTTTCAAATTTTCATTTGTCATCTTTTGCATCTGCGCCGGGTGTAACTTAGATAATGCGAATGATAGCGTGTTTTCTTCAGCAAAACGTACTTCAAGGGAGGTGATAATTGAAGACCTCTTCCAGTATTCTGAAGGGCTTTCTGCTGGATGATTACTTCTATGACGTTGTTTCCCCGTAATACGCGGCATTGATGTAATGTCATCCTCCAGTCCGACTTTCTCCGCAACAGCAGTAGCTTCCTTTATAATTTCGTCTGTCACTTTTTCTGGATTTTCACAGTGGTTTTTAATTAAAAGTAAAATCCTTTTAACGTGTTCCGAGGCTTTGACCACGTCCAAAGCTACAGATTGGTGTACGTTGACAACGGGTTCCATCAAAGCCGAGTATTTGGCTACCAACATAATCCCAAGAATGAAAGAAATTCTGGAAGTAGCCGCATGCAGTTGGAAGGCACTTTTCCGAGTTGCACTATTTCCTTCCTGAGATAATGTTTGTAAGGCTTCCAGAATTACTGGAAGATTTTCTTTAAAAACTCTGATGGTTTTGTGTTTCTCACTCCATCTTGTCTCGCAAAGTCTGGAAATATTAGGTATCAACTTCCTCCTCAAAACTGATTCCCGAAAAAAGTTTATAGTATCTTTGGTGGTTCCCATGGCATTTCTAATTTCAGGAAGTGAATTTAGATCATTGATAACTAGATTCAGTTTGTGGCACGAGCAATGAAAGTAGAGGGCTTTGGTGTACTTTTTGCGTAAGATCGCTTGTACCACTCCGTCTTTTCCTGACATCGTTGAACAACCATCAAAACCAAAACCAACGCATTTATTTATATTCAGATCTTCTTTTGTCAAAAACTCATCTATGCTACGTGCAATCGATTTCGCATCCAAATCTTTTAGCTCAATGAATCCGACAAACATTTCTTGGACTTGCTGTGTTTCTTCATCAAAATATCGCATCCCAATCGATAGTTGTTCAGTGCCAGAAATATCAGCTGTTTCGTCTGCTAGTACACTATATGCTGCTGCTTCTTTCACTTTTTTCATAATATCAGCCTTAACAACGCTTCCAGAAATACCAATAATTTCATTTTGAATATCCACTGAACGGTAGCTTGCATTCTTTTTCCCTTGCTCAATGTGTTTCTTTAAAATCAAATCTCCCGCGTCAATTCGCAGTCAACCTTCATCATAATGTTTACCTCTCAGTGTTAAGTCGTGTGACCCGCAAAACGTAATGCAGGAAATAATAGATTTTATAATTTTGCGATTTTCTTCAATAATTCCCTGGGAATATTTGTTCAGTTGCAAATCGACAGGCACACCTTCGAGAAAAGATTTAGCAGCTTTCAATGCCTCCTTATGGAAGTGGGTTTCAATGTGCTTTTTGCACTGCTCGTGAATATCTTTGAACTTACAAAAGGGCCTTATAGTAAATGATCCCAATATGCCTCTAAATGAATTTGAATTTGGTGGGAACAACGTACAATATTTACAAAATGCTCCTTTTTGGCGCCTGGAATATACCAACCATGGAGAGTATGTTTCCAACCAAGAATAATTAAATTTTCTCTATAAATGTTTTGCCTCCCGCT